>JAKJJM010083970.1:0-11328 GCA_021901965.1 Pipa carvalhoi
GAAACATAAGAATACCTGCACGTGGAATGCTTATTAATAATAATTTTGACCAAGTTTCTTTAGAAAATGAAGCAAAAATCTTGAAAAGCTGTCAGAATGTCACTCCCACATCACTCAGGGAGACTGAATTCGTATATTCAAGGATTGTTTGCATGTTGAGCACAATGTAAGATTATTTGGAACAGGAAACTTTTTTTTAGATATTCTGCTCCAATTATTATTACATCAGTCTTATTCGAGTTCTAGGGCTAATGAATCATTGATTATAATAATTCTGACAACTATGTGAAGCAATTGTAAAATGTTTTGGCTGTTACATTATTCCAAGCCTTTAATCTCGCAGTGTGGATTTTTTCTCTTCTCTCTGAATTACAGGAATGCAGGGCCAAACAAGGTCCAGATTTGTTGTATGGGCGGAGCCTGAATTCACAAACCCCATTTTCCAATGTATTTTTCCAATGTATATGCTAAGCTTTTGGTCCCTACAGCTTATGTGATATAAGTGTCAGGGTCAATAATGATTTGGAAGATTCACTTCCTTTGTTACTGATAGTACACTCACTATGTGCTGGAGTCTCAGGGAGGCATAAAGAGGAAATAGGTTAAAGTATACAGATTTTCCCGATTACATACTTAATGACAGCAGCTCCTTTCCCAAGATCATATCTGTACTCTAAGTGACCATCATGAAGGGACAAGGACACAAAGTCTCCTTTTCCGTCTGTTTTCTGGCCATTATAGAAGATAAGGCCATTTGGGCTGCTGGCTAGGAACACTACTTCCATTGCAAGCTTGTCCCTGAGGAAGAACAAAAAGTAAGGTGTGTAAATGTCACATAAAAGATTAGCAGTGTATACACAAAAAACTCTCTGGTCACTTTTAGCAATTAGTATGGACACTTACTGCAAGTCAGTGGTAAATGTCTGGAGCCCATTCATTTCCAAGTAAGAGTATCCATTGAACTGAGGCAAGAATGGCAAATTCAGATCCTGGTCACTCACTAAGGATAAAGACAATAAAGTCAACTCTGTATATAAATCGTCTATTAAACAAGAGTCAAACACAGAAGTGAATTATTCCAGCCCTGGAATGTGTGGTATACATAAATCTGTGCACAAGCAACATGAACTGCTTCACACAAGCGAGAATCACTCCACAGCCATCAATATTTTGGAGCCATAATCTTCTAGTAAAAGTACAATGTAAGTGCCACAGAAATTTAAAGAGTTTGATTTGTTTAAAAAAATTATTATTTACCTTTCTCACAGAACTCTCCCTCTCTACCCATTGGACATTCGCATTTGGCGCCCCCTTCAGGCAGAACCAGACAGGTAGCAGAAACATGGCAGGGGTTGGGATCACATGGGTTCCGTTCATCTGCACAGGTTGGCCCTGAAATAATAAGTTCCAACAGAGACTTTATTAAATTTTCACTGGAAGAAATATGCTGGATGAGACATTTTTACAATTAAAATTAGACAGCTGTGTCTAATTATCAATATAAGGTGTTACGCTTGACAAAATGAAACCAGGATTGGCACTCTCCTGTGTCTTTCCCTAGGCTGGTGAAATGGATAACAGGAGAATAGAATAAACAGTATTATCTTTCAGTTAATGCTTTTGTTTATTTATTACAAAAGTAGTTCAAATAAATACAAATAAAAAACAAATATTATATGCAACTTTTTGGATTGATTTGCCAATGTGAGGATCAGTACTTACCAGCGCCCGTTCCAGCGGTGGTCTCCGCGGGTATGCGCGTGCTTGTCGCGGTCGCACGCCGCCTACACTTACGCGATCACGTGACTGGAGCTCACTTACGTCGCGTGCACGCACGCTCACGTCTCGGGAACGCACTCCTGAAGTGGCTAGGTGCAGGATCGTGCCCATTTCATCAGCTATTTAAAGCCCCTTGCCTCTCAGCTCTGTACCCGATTATAGAACTTGCTTCTGGGAATTTTGTTATGCTGATCTGTTCTCTAGTTTTTGACCTTGGCCTGTTTAATCGTATTCCTTGCTTTCCACCTGCCCTGACCCTCTGCATCTGTTTTGACCACGAACCTTGCCTGTGACCCTGACCTTTATTACGTCTTCTGATTTTCCTTAGTCTTGACCATTTCTGTTTACAGTCCTGAGGGCCACGACCTGGAAACACTCTGCACTGAAGCCTTAACCTCCTTGCGGGGGCTCTAGGTGAAAACCAGGTGTGTCTTAGATTCTGCGCCTCAGGTTCTGTCCGTTATCTGCACCACCATTGCTACTACCTCTATCTCCTCCCTCCTGATCTGGTGTCCGCGCTGACAGCCAGTTATTGTGCAGATGCTGAGGGACTGTCGAGGGTCACAGTAGTTGCAGCAGGGCAGTGATTGATAGTGATATTGGTATTGACGGTGAACCTGCACTAACCTGTGTATCCACTGAGACACTGGCAGTGGAACATCTCGGCTTCCTTTACATGGCACACAGCACCATTATGACATGGGTTGGGCTGGCAGGGGTTGTTTCCACATTCTCCAACTCCACTACCATACAAAACATCAGCTCCTCCCTCCTGTAGATTGTATATTTGGTTGTTCACATCTAGTAGACGGATGCAGCCTTTAACACCAACAGGCACAGATGTCCTTTCTTGTACCCTGTGTAAAGGAACATGAATAGCAGGTTACTTATCAGTCCAAAGATGCTTATGCTTTTTAAGCAGTAATGGAAATATTTTATGTTAAATATTTCCTGAATTCATCTGTGTGCCCAGAGGAGCAGATTTCTTTCTGATAATTAAGGATATTTATAAATGCTGCTTTGCTACTGTTGGGTCAAGAGAAATCTTTGCATTATCATACTAATGTTAAATCACAGCTTGCAGAAGGTGTCGGTGCTTTATGTGAACTTTCACAACAGTAATTTTCACACTTATGTGAAATGTTTATATGGACTGTACACATATTTATTATACTGTGCATCAACATAGGCATGCTGTTATTGGTCTATTTAGTCTATTAAATGAATAATGTATGGCTAGTGACTGTAATTGGTTCTACATAAATATTTCTATGAATCCTCTGCATTCTGTCTATATGATTGTTTTAAAATATGAATTTAAACTGTTTCTCAGCTTCAATGGTTTAAAAAGAAGGAGGCTTGTGCAGGGCCTATTTGGATCTCCTCTCAAACAGTAGGGGTGATCGATTGTCCTGTGTTCCAACACCATGTACAGGCTAAACAATTGTGTTAAAGGAATGTTTCCATCCATAAATCTCACCCCCAAAAACCCATATACACCCACTTTATACCTACACTGTTGTACCCACATTTCAAAGTATCTCTGCAGTCTACACTGATGAAAACAAAAGGTTTAAGAGATAAGTGAAGAGCACTAGCACTATTTATATATTTTATTTTTTCCTTAGTTATTTATGCTTATTATATGAATTTATTGACCAATGTTTCAACACATTGTTATTAGCACTTATTACCCCTCTATCTGTGTTTGTAATGTCTTCCTTCCACCTAGATTGTAAATTCTACAGGGCAGGGACCTCCAACCTCTTGTGTTAACCACAACCTGGCACTTAAAGTGTTGTATCCTTGTGATATTATACTTTTAATGTGTAATGCACTTTTCAAATGTCTGTATTATATTTGTACTGCTGAATTGTACAGCACTGTGTAAATTTGTGGCGCTTTATAAATAAAATTATACATACATACATACATACCAGTGAACTATGTGCCTGAATCTATGTTACAGACATAGCTAGAATTGGGACCTATTGGGACTGGTGTGTTTTAAAAAGGAAGAATAATGAGTACCAGGAAATGCAGTCCCCTAGCAAGCAATTGAAAAGTTACTATAACTTACTTTCTTTTTTATCACTCATTGCTACTCATATACATATAAATTTAAACAAAATTCATGAGAAGACAATACATCATCATTACTATAAACCTCTTCAAAAGGTTGTACAATTGGCAGTAGAAGTACTGGAAAAACAGCTGACAGTGTGGGTCTGTCTGGCAATGCATGGCAGAACCTGCCTTTGAACACTTTTTTTTTTCACATTGTTTCAGAGTAAATTACAGAATTTTGTTGATATTTCTATCTACTCAATACTTACAAAGCTGCCTGGTCCTCAGGAGCTCCTCCTACAAAGAGATCTGTGTCCAGGTTGAGGCCATCAGTTCCAGGAGGGCTTTCACCATTGACATGGGACTCTCCGTCAACTGATAACGTGCCACTGCGTCTGTTACGGATCACTACTAGCTGATGCCACTTGCCAGGCTCAATGGGAACTTTACTAGTTATTATTCCAGTACCAGATCCAGTATTAAACCTGAACAATAAAAATAAAAACTGTTTTGTGTGTTGCATACTAGTGCAGTGTAAAAAAAGTGTACTGTGTGAACTGGATGTATGAGAAAAGATGAATGAAAAACTCTTGAAAAAAGAAAATATGGAGGTTTTAAAAAAAATTAAAAGAGATAGAGAGTTATTTTAGAAGAACAAACAACTTTAGCAAATAAAAACAAATAGTAATTCACAGGAATAAGGGGGTAATTACCTGAGTTCAACAAAGCCATTAACCACAGCCAATGAAATGAAATCCTTCCCACGAGTTTGACCATTGTATAGCAGCAGGCCGCTTTGTTCAGAAGAGCGGAATTCCATGGCAATACGCACTGTGTGATAGGCCTTCATCATTGGGAAGGCCAAGTATGACTTACCCCCAAATCCAGGGATAAAATACTTAACATCTGCAGGGAAAAGTCAAAGGAGGAACAGTGAGATGGAAGATTGTGTTTTTGATCGTGTGTGGCTATTGGAATAGTACACTACTCGTTATACTGAAGGGATCAGCTTATCAGTCCTTTAGGTTATTTTAATATGTTCATTGTGAAGAGAATATAAGTACTTTGACCATGTGTTGATTCTTATAAAAATGAATGGATTTCCTTATCATTTGTTTATTTTAGCTTTTCATTTTCTGCATATTTTTGAATCTTTACTAAAACGGAACTATATAGGTTTAAATGAACAATTTAATTCACATCTACCACCTCCAAGTGGATAAAGCAGCCTTATCGTTTACTATGTGTTTTGTGCTTATGACAATATAGTTTCTATGGGGATGGGATTTTGGTGCTCATCTTTAAAGCCAAATAGTGCAAACAAGCACTTTGACATCTCTGCAGGCAAACATCTTTATACAGGCTTTTTGCTGAATGATGCTTATGTTTCTTGCCTTTCAAAGAGTCTATTTCATAATGAAATAAAGTGTCTAAATCTATATTGATTTCTACAAAGAACTCCTTATTTTATCGCTATGAATGTTGCCAGTATTTACATATTTACACAAGTTTATAATGTATATACAATTTTTGCACACAGAGATGCTTCATATTTATGCAAATGCATATTTACATCTTCATCTTCCTATTTATGCATTCAGTGGCAGGACAAGTGAATAAATCAGAGAGGCACATGCATCAAAGCTTCAATGAGGCAACTATGTGGAAAAACATCTCTAAAAGAAATTATGCTCTTTGAAGCCTCTATGCTATTTCAAATGTCATCATTTTTTGCTTGTTTCGGTACCCCAGATTGTGTTTTTTAATTATATCTTCAGTGAACTCTGTGAAATAAAAAACTCTTTATTCATATACATTCAGTCTGATTTGCAAAAAGACCAAAGAAGGAAGCCAATTTTAATTTAAATGTTGGGTATGAATATGCACATCTAAATCCCTATGTGTCCCTTTTCAGTTTACAGCTACTGAGATCAACTTGGGCATAAATATTACATATACATGACTCAAGCCAACAATTCTTGCAAAGCAGATGCAAATACATTTTTAAATAAAGTTTTCTATGAAGGATACAGAAACACATACTAAATGCATTTAATTCATAGGTATAGAGTACTTCTGTTAATTGATGTTAATATTCCTTTAATTTCCCATAGGGTAATGACAAACAAAGGATTTTGCTAAAAGCCACCTAATAATAAAGGAGCATTTCATTTAGTTTGTTTATATTTTCTGTATTCTTACTTAACACAAATATTCCTAGGGGTAAAATTACTTGAAGGACTAAGAGTACAAATTCTTAGACTAGATCATAGTCTTATACTAAACAGTATGAAGACATTAAATAAATAGCTTGGTGCATACTTTTCTCACACACAGCTCCTCCCTTTCCAGCTGGGCAGCTGCAGGTGAACTCTTTCCCATCATCCTCACAGGTGCCACCATGCAGGCAGGGGTGCGATTCACAGGGTCGTGGAGGCTTTCTTGTGGGCTTTCGTCGAGAAGATGCAGTGGTTGTTGGTTTCCTTGTAGTTATTGGCCGCTTTGTAGTCATTCTCAATGTTGTGACAGGGTGGTGAGTAAATGGCACTGGGGAGGTGACAGCAACAAGCTTTCTGGGTGGTGAAGTTGTTGCCACACTTGTGGTAGATGGTATGGTAGTCATGACTACAGGTGTTGCAGTTGCTATAAGGTGTGTAGTAGCTACTACACCTGTGGTTGCTGCAGTTGTAGTTGTAACCATAGGAGGTACCCAGTCTGGAAGATTAAAAAAAGATGTATTAGTAGACTGCACTACACAGACCAATCACAGTCCCTAGTAAAAAGTAAACTAATATGTAATCATTTGATTATACTATATGCACTACATGTTTGCACATGTATGCACACCAACAACGGCTGGTTCACTTGAGACCAAGGGGTCTCAAAGACTTATCTGTTATGGCACCATCATTTTAACAGGCACCATTCAACTGGTATTAAAGTTCCAAAAGAGTATGATGTTTTATAATACCATAAAGATCCTATGAAGTGGTTGACTGAATAAAACTCGACTGAGAGAGAAGTGTCCTGAATGCAGTTTTTAATCTTGCAAGCCTCTGTACGGTAAACTAATACTGGTTTATTCAGTTTAGGCCATGTCTTGCTGGTTTGCAGACATATCAATATCAGGCAAATAATCATAAAGGTGATATTTGCATACCAAAACCCACAGTTCTCTGGTGCTGTTTAGGATCTTGATTTCTTCATCTTTTATTAGGATTTAAAGTGCATATGAGTGCACACATTCCTAGATTTTAAAAAAGGATTTTTATTATTATTTGCAGTGAAGGACTCTTTTCTTATTTCAAAGCTCAACACTCACTAAATGGATAACAGATTTAATAATCTGTTTTTAAGCCTTGCATCTATGCTGATCAAAACAGAGGCCAAATCTAGTACTGATATCTGTTGATCCTTAGACAGACAACAAGACAACCAGCACTGCATATGTTTTTTTTTTCCATTTCCATAGACAGAGAAAGAAGATATTCTTGAAGGATGTTATGCAATGTGGTTATTGCCTACAGAATAGAATATTGTTCTGTATGCATTGCACTTGTGCATAGATATCTGCTAACTTGGCCGGTTTCCTGATCCCAATATTCCTTTCTCCCACTCCCTGGGCACCATCATCTGACCTTTATTTTATTGCCTATATCAGCAAACAGCAAATAAGTGAGATTAATGCCAAGGTATGTTTGTAACTGCTGACATAACTGTAAGAGCTAAATGTAATATAAAACCACATAGTCACACTATAAAGCCACAAGGCATATTGGAACGGAGTTGAGAATTAAACAGAAAGATGTACCAGGGATCTCACCAAAGTCCAAGAACTTGATATGATCCTGAGTAGGCTGCTTTATGGTAATTGCCTTCTTCTTGGAGCTCTTGAGCTGTCTCAACAATGCTTTTTGCACATCCAGGGCAGACAGGGTGGTAGCTAATAAATAGAAAGGTAAGTGAAGATACCTGTTTTACCCATCCAGCCTCCTCCATCCCAAAACAATCTTACAATAATAAACACTAGCTGAACCCCACCGCATGTTGAAGTCAAGGGAAAATAGCTTCCAGACATTAAACTAGGGTATGGGACTCTAGAAGCAGGCACATTTGATAATCTATGCTCCTCATCTTAGTAAAAAGCAAATATTTTGCTTCTGTGGAGAATGTGAATTCAAAAATGTAAGTGAAAATTTTCAGGTTAAATGTAATTGGGTTTTAGATGCAACAAAATATTCTCTCTATCTGACTCAATGTCCTTCCAAATACCAGTTGATACATGGATCATATTATATGAAGAAAGGCAGACAGATAGATAAATAGATACTGTCTATCATGCAGATTTCCAACTCTGCCCATTAAACTGCAGACACTGCCTTTTGGTTTCAGAAAGCAAAACAACAAAGAAAAGCCAGCTTATTACCATAGTATGCACAAAAAAGCCAAGTGCCCCACTCCAGCAACTTCATGTGTCTATGTCTTTTCTGATTAAGTTTATTAATTAGCCAGTGTTTCTTTATAGTTTTATCTCTAGTAAACTAATCATACATTTTAGATGTATTATCAATTTAAAAATCTAATAACTTATGTGATTTATACTACAGTCCCTACACATTTAATTTCCCACTACTGCAGACCTGGATCAAAATGCACTTCCACGATGGCTTTGATGGAATTACTTGGTCCAATGTCCCTCACACGGATACTCTTGAAATCCCTCTTGATGTCTGAATTTCGAAGGAGATTATCCAACTGAAAGACAAGAGCAAAGTGGGTTATTAAAACAGAAGTATTGAAATGCATGTACAATTAGTGGATATACTGTAAGGTTCCAGAATCTGAAGTCTAGGCAAGACTTGCAGAGAGTAAAAGCCAGTGCTCTAAATCTAGCAGTAAGAGTGAAGCTGTAGGTTTCTTTCTCTCCATCACAGGAATAACTAATCAACAACAACATCCCTTGTTCTATGGCAAGCAGACGATTAACCCAACAATACAGGCAGGTTATGTACATCAGCTTTCTAGAAAGTAAAAAAAGACAGAATGCAAGTCAGAAAATAATGCACATTAGCTCCATGACTCAATATGAGCTTAATAAATTCAACATTAATTTTCATTGTAATGTGTTCTTATTTTCCAATGACTCATTAGTCCAGCATCATTTCTAAGTAAGTCATTTGCATGAGTTGCATATTGAAAATCTTAGTGGACTAACTCAATGGATGACACTGAATTTTCTATGTGAACAATTAGCTTCTTTTACCCCAGCTGGGATATTTTAGTAAACTACTGTACTTTATCCAAATGGATGTTTTGTCAGGAGCATGCCACTGCCATATGCAGTGCTGTTGGACACAGAGTGACAAAAGTATTAAGCATGGCACATGGTAGAAACTCACCGAGGTGCAACTAAAATGTCAAGAATAAATACTGTCAAATCAGCAAGGAGAGAGTAAATTACACCGTGGTGGAAGTGGGGAGACTATGCGAGGAGGCAGGGTTGAAAAAAAATCAAATTAAAAAACAGATTATGTGAGAGATTAAAATTGGTGTTAGATAGGTAATAAAATGTTTAAACAGAGAAAATAAAAAATGTGGTTGAAAGAGGTTAAAAAATAGGTTAAAAGAGAGATCATGGGAGATGAGAGTGTTTTAGAGACAGAGGCAAGTCACCAAAGGATGAGTACTCCAACTTGAACAAAACATGAATGTGTGTACTTCCTTCACCTACTAAAAAATAGAAAATATTCCTTTATGTAGAGCACTGGAATCTGACTACAATAGTAATCTAAAACAGATTAAAACAATCAGGTCAAATTTCTTGGCAAGTGTTTAAATTATCATTTGATTCCAAGAACTTCTACCTTCTACATTTCATGGTTTGGATGATAATTAGTGAGGAAAGGCAATGGGGGATGATGAGATAAAGAGCTCTTAGAGAGTAGTGTTAAAAATTATTTTAGATGTGTAGCTGATTATGTTATGATTGAGAAAGTGATTGGAGATGAAAGAAAAAGAGTCAAGAGTGGTGTATGGGGACAACAGGAATCATTTATTTCAAAGAAACACATATGTAAATTACATGTTGCTCCAAATTGAAACAGGACTTCCTACCTTTCTTAATTATTTTGTAGAGCACATAATGTCCATATGTGGCTTTACTTGGCCCCTTTTACACTATTAACTTTATGATCTCCCAGTGTAATGTTGTCCTGTGTCTTATGGCAGCCTTACATATAAAACTGTCCATTTTACTGAATCCATATAACCAATGCACACTTATATTAAATATTATATTAAAAAAAACATAAAATTTTACTATAGATTTTATATAAATCAAGAAAACATATCTGAATGTGTTTCTACAATGGAACTATAAAACACTGTCAGCTGCATTGTTACTCTGGACAGTGACATAGCCACATTTAAAGCTATGTTGGTTGGGATTGTACATAATTTTTTTTAGGCAGTTGGGTTCAGGGAAATAGATTAATTATTATTATTGGGTAATATAATTGTTGAGTGTAAGTGCAATTCTTATGGAGTCTGGAAGTGAAACACGTTAAGGAGATGGATACTGGATGTCAGATACATTTTTATATGAGGAATATATCATCATAGAGTCTTCCTGATCCAACATCGCAAATATTGAAATAGCTCATATATTTTTAAACACAAAGCCCATTATTTGCATAGCGGATATAATATTGCAGAATCTTGAAAAATGAATCAATTTCTAATAAAAGCTAGGGCAGAAAGCAGAGATGTACAGCTATTCTTTCCACTGTGCTGGGTACTGGCTGCCTTCTCCGTATCCCAGATTCACATGCAAGCGGATAAGAGATATCTTTCTTTTCCATCTCTCTCTGGCTCAGAAAGTGCCATGTCTGAGAACAATGCCGCTGCTAATTCTTCCTAGACAGAGCTTCAGCAGATAACAATTTCCATCTGCAATGGCAGGGGCTATGTGATTTGAGACAGAAAAGCAAATTGCAGTATGGAGGAAGAGGTAAGGAGCAGACAAGATATATGTGAGAGGAAAAATTAGGGAAAGGCACCTTCTTCATATCAGCTTGTTTTATTTCCTGATGACATCTTTTCTAACCCAATTATCTGCTGCTTTTTTTCTTAATGTCATACATTAATAAAGCATTCTGTAAGAGTCCCAGATATGAATAAGGTGAAACACACATACAATATAAGATATCAGAAACTACAAGTGGTATATTTGCCCTTTGTTCAGCATGCTCTCTGACTGTTTTCTATTGAATAAGTGACCCACACAGTGGACAGAATTTAAAAGAAATATAAGGGTGCACAGACAAAGGGGGTTATTTATCAAAGTGAGAATTCGACTGTTGAAGTGAATTCTCATCACTTCAGGTGGCTACGCTGTGATTCTCTACTCCTTATTGACTAAACAGAGAATTCCCATAGCAAATTCACGACCACATCAGTATTCCCATAGTGCAGTCGCGACTA
>JAKJJM010084035.1:0-10122 GCA_021901965.1 Pipa carvalhoi
GAAGAGGTAAGTTTCATCACACGCATTGAGGTGGGGGCCGCAAACTATTGTCCTGAGGGCCGCAGTTGGCCCGCGGGCCGCGAGTTTGAGACCCCTGCTATAGACTGTCTCTATTTTATAAACTAATATTGTTTGGAGGTGATAGGTCCACTTTAAGCAGATACTAGAAGATATATCCCAGAACAAAAAAGTATTTATTGTAATACCAGTTCATTTGGAAATGTTCCTACTAACATGATCCCTAATGATACCAAAACAATCAATCTCAGTTACCTGTATTTTTGTTTGTTATGTGCAAACTAATTAATGATCAATACACCAAGATACATTAGGATTTGCTGCAGTATAATGATTTCAGAGTGACAACACATTCTCCCAATTCCAATACAGTAGACTCTAATGCATCATCCAAAGTATCTGTATAAGCAAACTGCCTTATTTTTAAGGATGTTTACAACTAAATATGCCATTTTTTTTTTATTTATGAAAAAGTCATGGTGCTTCTCTAAAAAACAAGCATCAGAACAGTCATTGATTGCACGGTGATGTTCTAGAGAGAGAAATGTAATCCAATTTAAAGAGCTCTCAAGTAAATAGAACAATTAATTTCAGCGTGCTTCAGAAAGAATAGTAGCCTGCTGAGGGTCTTTAAATCTCTGCTGAAAACACAAAAAGACAATGAGAATTCATTTTATTAACCATCACGCTGCAGCAAATTACTCCTCCAGCACATTTAATCCAGCATTTTTTTTCAAGAATATGTTTTCATAATATTCTTCTTGACTCTGTTTTCCTTTATCTGTAACTGTAAGTCCTTGGAATTGTTATTGAATATATGGCCCCTTACTTTTGAGACACTGTCCTGCAGTTATTGTTGCAAACATGGTGCATTGCAGTAAATAAAATGAGTGTGGCATGTGATGGTGCCCTGCTGTTGTTATAGCACTAATAGTGCTGGGCTTTCAATAAAAGTAAAATGGCACCAGAGTCCGGCACTGTTTTAGTTTGGTTGAGATCATAGCATTATTAACGCTATAATAAGCAGGACACTCACTTTAAATTGAACAATGAGTTTCTCAAAATCTATTGTTTACAAACCACTGTACTGTATTATAGTCTTTGATTACTACTTTTCCAGTACAGTATTTGAGTCTTTGCGGGCTTAATCTCACGAGATTCTTGCAAGATCATCCATGAGAATCTCGATTGTGCTTCTCCGCAATCGGGTCTTTCGCCCGAAAGTTTTATAGCCATAGAACTTATGGCTACCTTTTGGGCGAAAGACCCGATTGCGGAGAAGCGCAATCAAGATCCCCGCTGGATGATCTTGCGAGATTCTCTTTTGAGTTATTACATATATTTCTCCCTGAGGAAGCCCATCTGGGGCGAAACGCATAGGAGTTACCTTGCACTACTAGTGACTTTTAAAGTCTGGATTTATCAACTGAGTGTAAGTTATCTTACTTACTTTTAATTAAAAAGATTAAAGTTTTACAACATTTTGGACTTATCTGTTTACCATTTGCGGATGGCCTCTGATTAAGTCACTGCATCAAACTACCATCGCTATTGCATCCAATCTGTTCTCCTTAAGACCCAAATTTTGGTACATTTCATTTTTGTATGCTTTAAAGGGAAAGCGCGATCATTTCTGGAATTAATTGTTCTACTATAACTTAGGTAGCAATTGTTCCCAATCCAATTAGGTCATTCCCCTTTGAAAGAATGGTTGATGTACTAAGCTTTCATGTCATTGCTGAAAACTTCATAAATTCTGCGTTGAAAGAAAATATATGTGTTATTGTTATTTCTCGCTTGTTTTCTGTCCGTATCATTTTATGATTTCTTGTTTTACTTGCAGTTGAGTTCTGTGATGGAATCTATCATAAACCAAAAAAGATTTTTTAGAGCTTATGACTAAGTGGCATCTTGTGTTGTGCAAGATAAAATCTGGGACGATTGTGTAATTTTGTGAATACATTTCTACATATTATTGTCTGTTCTTATCTTCCTGGTGCATTAAATTCTATCATAAAAACCTGCATCAATTACTTTAACAGTCATAAAATCTAGAGCAAAGCTTGCAAACTGACGAACTCCAATACAAGTACATAGAAATTGGAATGAATACAATTATTTTCATTGTTCCTGCTTTTACTGCATAATGGGTACTGCAGAACACCTCATTTTTTTACTAGTTTCTGCAGCAGTTCAGTGAGCAGTTTGACTGACACACTTAAAGAACCAGAAAACACCTGAAAAAGAAAATTACTATTTGGATTGACATGATGGCTATCCCTTTGCAGTACTTGTAAAAATGTCATATTTGAAGTTGAATTCTTGACTTTTCTTTTTTTATTCTGTTTTATTCTCTCCGCTGGTTGCAGCCAAATTGGGATTTCCGAGGCACTTTATGAATGTGTATTATCTAAACTTCATAGGAAACAATAGGTCTTGGTGGGATTGATAACTTAACAGATAAAAAAAAAATGGCTGCAACCACAAGGAACAGAAGCAAACACAAAATAATAGAAAAAAATCAGAATGAAAATGAGTACTGTGTAGGAATAACTGCCATGCCAATCCAAATGGAATTTTTTTTCTGGTTTTACTGGTTATTTAAGAATTCTGAAGTCTGCCTTATTAAATTAAAATGTTGTGCTCTTCTCAGCTTGATAAATATGTCCCTAAGTTTCCTAATTATTGCCTTAGGAAAGCAAACTGGTAAGTAAAGAATGTTTTACTCCTGCTTTCCCTCACAATAGAGTTAAATGAAACTTAAAAATTCAAAATTATTTATGATTAGCTTCTCATGTTCATATAATTTAGACTGAAGGACTGATTTACTTGAAATGTTTTTAGTGCTCATTTAAAAATTACATTTATTTATTTTTAATCTTCTCCTCTTCTCTACCTCTCTACCTTCTCTCTGGCCTCAGCACCTACTTCCTATGTAGGAAAGATTCTCTAATCCTATGACTTCCTGAAACTCCACAGCTCAGAAAACCAAATCTTATTTGTGCAAAGCATTATGTTCTTTGCCCTGTGAAGCTATTTGCTTTATATACTAGATCTCGGTCACTCATCTTGAGTGATCCACACATTCCCAGTTTGCAACTTATCTGAAGTGAAAAAGATCTCCATAATCTAATTATTGCTCCCTTTTCCCTTGCTGCAAAATATTTGTAATTTAGTGGCAAACCAGGAAAAAAAATCAGCAGTATAACCCTGATATAATCAGCAATGATCTTATAAATTCATGAACTTTGTACAGTACCTTGCAAAAAGACTACCAAAATAAAAGTTATGTGTCTTTGCATTGATATAAAAGATAGTGGGGGTTATTGACTAAAGAGATAATTCGACTGTCAAATTCTCAAACAGTGGATTCCCGTAGCAAGTCCATAACCACAACAATAGTAAAGTCGCGAACACAACAATATTCCCATAGTAAAGTTGGAACTGCAACAGTAGCCGTCTATTGGGTAGTGGCGAATTCACAACTTTACATGATAAGTCAGACTTTAGTCAATAACCCCCTGAGAAATATATTTATCAAAGGTTAATTGTCTTGGAAATGCGTGAATTTCGACAATTGAGCTTGTCAGTGTAGCTTACACATCAATGCCAGGTCTGAGGACAGATACTGGCGATCCTAAGCACCCTGCCATCTCAGCTGCCAAAATTCTCCATTTCAGTGTGAACCTGGGCACTCACAGTCTAAAGTTAAGCTTAAAAAGGGGACATTTTAATTAGTCACAGGTTGGCTTTTATTTATTATGGCATGCCATGTGTTTAACATGCCAGCCAGCCTATATCTTTAGCTCCCCTCAATCAGTTTGGTATATTAAAAGGGCAAAACAAATAATGGTATGAAATGCACCAAAGGTTTTAAACAGAAAATGTGCTCTGCTATTTGCACTGTTTATTTAGGTGTGATCATGCGCTGACCTTCCATTCTTCTCAGCATTCTAGTGGGGCTATAGAATAATACATTTAGCTTCTGTCAGAGCTCTCTATGGCCATCCAGTTCCTTACTTTGCTTGGGATAGGGGGCTAAAATAAAACCTCAATTGTCTCTTTATCTCTCTAGCTTGTGGAGTGAGACGTCTGAGGTAGAACTTGGATGAGAGTATTTTAATTATTCCCACAAACATGTAAAATTGGTTAAATAGTTATAATTGGTTTGGTCCACTCCAGAGTCCTGGGGTAGCCCAACAAATGTTATCTGTGAAACCAGCCATCCTCTGTTCATGCTTAAAGTAGTCCATGACAGGCTCTTTGCTCATAATTTAGTCTAAGGGGGCTGTTGTTTGCAAAGCTCTAGCCTCTTTTTGACTCTTATTTCCCTATGAAATAACACAGGGGGCTTGTCTTGATTTTTTGGTCTGATGCTACCACTAATACTGTATAAAATTCATAATATAAATAATTCAGGGACATCTGTATCTTGGGCCTTACTGCAGTAATCAGGGCCCCATACTCGCATACTTACTTAGAAAGTCTTGGTATGACCGGAAGGGGAATTACAGTTTATGAATTTCAGAATATATATAGAAGATGAGGTGTACCTACAAGGGGATTGTGACATGGAGTCTGCAAAGAACTGGCTGGAAGAAGAAGCAGAAGGAAGTGGGGGACAAAAGACCTTTATCGGTACAACTAATTAGACCAACCAAGTTGTCTCACCCCTAGAGTAATGAGTGTTTTAAGTCTTCTTTAAGGCTCCAAATACTAAAACAAATGGTCTAAAGGAAAAAATCACACATTTGCATACTCAGTCTTAAATTCCTGAAGATGGTCGTCTACCTGCTTTAATTTACATAGATGTCTATAATAACATACATAATATGCAGTTTTGTAAATGGAGTATACTATCTGCTACAAAATGATAATGGATATTTTGACCTACATGGATTGATTTTAATTATATTTAATTTTCTAAACAATCTTAAAATGCAATATGTTTATAACAGATTTTTACTTTTCTGTAATACTTTAGTGGTTATAAAAACATATTTGTGTTTTTATATAGTCATGGCACTCTACAGTTCTTCTCCTTATAAATGACATCAATTCGCTATATCGTTTACTGGGGATACAATAATCTTTATATACAAAGAGTAAATTACCAGTATAGAGAAATGTGTGAATACTTTGTCTATAAACAGAAGATCATTCACCTGTTATTAAAGCTTTGATCCTGGCATGTAAGAACACATACATATGATTTTATAAATAAAAGTAATATAAAAACAGTTAAATAAAAAAGTGTGATAACATAGCTTTCTGGAACAAACCTTGAGCCTTTCACTTGGTAAGGTCATCATCAAGCACAAGTTAATCACCTAATGTCTACAAGACTGCAGCTCTGAACAAGTAAAAAATCCTATCACAACTCTGTTCTTTTTTTTCAAAATCCTCTTAGCCCCATTGGTTTACTTTTATTACGTTTCATCTCTTCACAAATTGCAAATTACTTCTCTTACCACAAGATCAGCATGAAATAATCATTTGAGATTGCTCTGGGTTTCTAGCCTTAATTGGCTATTCAGAGCAGATTAAGATTCTATATTATCTTGCACATAATTACTGTGGCCAGAAACAAAATAACTGTAGAATTGAGCTGCTATATTTAAAACCCATGAACAGCATTTATGCACTTTCATGTTGGATTGTTCAGTGGCTGAAACTGAAATAAACATTAGCATACAATATAAACTGCAAGGTTATGTGTTTCTCTTTCTATAACAAGATTGTGCCTCAGTATATATTGTAGGGAACAAACAATATTGGTGTACATTTTCAATACATGATTTCAATTAATTAACTGCATTGAAATTTTGACTTTGCAGGTGATATTTGGCAAATTTGTAAAAGTTGCAGGATCTGTATCTGCCATTAAAACCTTACCCAGAGAATCAGAGGCACTTCTTGCCTCAGATTAGGAAGGGGATTGCTACTTACTTATCTGCTACTGTGATTGCTCTTTTCGGTGAGACAGACAGGAACTAGAAGAAGAGAGGACCACGGTGGCTGTCAAGAGAATAATATTTTGGTAGTGCAGAATAGAGCAGGGGTGGCGCTGGAGCCGCTCCCCCTTTCTAATCACCCCTAGATGAAACAAATACATATATATATAGTTTATAGTTCTTCTTTAACTAGTTCCCTTAAAGTTGATCAAAGATGGATTAAATTGTGGTTGATTTGATTGTTAAATACATGGGCTAGGCGAACAGGCACCAAATTATTTTTTCTTAGCATATTTTTTCATGAACCGTCTGTATTCTATTCTTCTGAATTTAACATTTTCCTTCTCTCCCTCCGGTCCTGTCCCACCTGGGCTGTTTCCGTTACCTCTGTGCTATGTTTTAGATTTAATAGTTACTAGTACTTTAAGCTACTCAGGCAATTTCATTTAACTGCTGCTTAAATACAGGTATTTTTAATTAAGTTCTGCTAATTCCCATCAGCTCCTTGATTTCAAACAAACAATATCTAGCCTTTCACAGCATCATACTCAAAGGTAATAATAAATTGTAGATAAAATGAAAGTGGCTGTGAATCATAAATCACTTTTCTCAACTGAAGCACTATGGGATTTGCATGTTTGTGCTTCCTTAAAGAATTATATATTCATGATGTAGTAAGGGATGAAATGGAAGGTTCCTATCCTTAAAGTAACTGCACAAGACCATGGAGATTTGGAAGGGCCTCAGCCATTCCATTCTGATAAAAACTGGATAAATCTGAAGGATCTTTAGATAGAAGGTTTCATTAGGGTAAATATCCAGAACAGAGAATGTAGGTAAAATGAAAAGTTGTAAAAAGTATAAGAGGTTGCAAATGAGTGGAGATAATGGGTGGGATAAAATTAAAATGAAGTTTGTTAACTCTGAAGATAAAAGCAGAAGAAAAATGGCAGGCATAAGGGAGAAGAAAAACTAGAGACCAAAAAGATGGATTGACATGTGAATACAATATTTTTTGCAACGCGAGAATGAGTGTGGATTCTTTTCTGGAGCATCAATATTCTGCTTTCCTTTAAGCCACTGTAAGGAAGTAGTTTTTGAGGGAAGGTATTTTGCCCAGTTATAAAAACCTACTACTGGAGTTCAACTCTGGTGTTGCAAATTACCCCAGGTGCAGGCTAGAGCCTAATTTAAAAAAGGAATCTGGGAATCTGTGGGGGGGTGAAGGGAGAATTTGGAAGCTGGGAGCTGTGTTGGAAGCTGGTGCTGTAAAATCCTAGTAAGAAAAGTCAGGATCTATGGAAAAGTACCTGCCCTAGGAAAATGTTTTCACTACAAACAAAGAACACAAAGAGGAAACCAAGGAAAGAGGAAGCTATTCTGTTACTTAACCAGAGCTATCTATGTGACAGTACAAACCACCAGAGGGATTTTGTTTGGCTGTTTGTTTTGTGCCTAAGGATTTAAGTTCTGAATGTTTTGTTTAAAATGACTTTTCTTTGTCAAGAATGGCCATGTTTTAAGTTAATAGTGTGAATAAACACTCAGGGGATTATTCACTAAATTGAGAATTCAACTGTTGAAGTGAATTCTCATTACTTTGGGTGGCTACGCCCTTATTCTCTACTCCTTATTGACTAAACAGCGGATTCCCATAGTAAAATCGCGACCGCAACAATATTCCCGTAATGAAATCGCCAACGCGACAGAAGCCATCTACTGGGTAGTATGAGACCATCGTTAGCTGGCAAATTCACACCTTTATGCAACAATTCAGACTTTAATCAATAACCCCCTGAATGCTTAAGAACCTCGCAGTTTGCTGCATGCTATTCACTAAAGAATGCACCAGCATTTGCGTGACCCTCCACACCACTAGAAAAAAATAAAATTGTCAAGTAAGGGGCAAAGGAAAACTTATTTAGAATTTTCAGTGTTGATATCCATACACTGAAAATTTCAATATTAAAAATAATATTCAGATGTTAATGTTGATTTTCAAATAGGTTCAAAGACCATTGAATTTTGAACTATTCATAAAATGGAAGTTTGATCATTCCTGAATTAAATTATGGTTTAACATTTATATACTCCAATAAAACAGATAACATTTATTATTGTTAATTTCTGTACAGTGAGCGACAGTAATTTAAATAAGTACAAAAAAAATTATCAACTTTTAATTTAATGAATAAGTGTCTCTACAAAGAACTCCAGCAGCCTACCCTTCTTATAACCTATCTTTATACTTCAGCTCATAGAGAGAGAGAAGAAATAAGAAGAAAGTTATATATTTGTTACAGTTTTAAAGCTACAGAGGTAAAGAGAGGTAACAGTCATAAGGTACAGTGATCCATTGAGGACACAATAAATGTCGCCCCTTTGTAATGCCTTTTTGTGCTTGCTCTACTTAAAATGAATTGCAATACAACATCATTGATCAGTAGTTTAGCAGTATTAAATCCTAAAATGCATACTCTTAAAATATACAATGACTAAACAAATATGCTTAGAATTAAATAGGGGATCTGAAATACAGACAAAGTTGAAATGTTGAAAAAGTGTGAAAAAGTTTTTCTTACTTGATTTTTACTCTTTTCATCCAAAAAAAATTAACGCTGCTTTGCCCAATATCACTGGTTTTGCCTAATATTTCCTCCACAAATTGCTCAGAAGAGTAAGTATAAATTATTAAGAATATTTAAATTTAATTTTTTTTCACAGGTTAGTATGACTACAGGCAGGACCCACATCCCAATAATTAGGGGACATGGGTTCCACCTCATATGCCTTACCCAACAGAAACATAGAAGGCTGAAGTGTGTTAGACTAGGTGGGTGCTTTAGCTTTTATTGATAAGGCTCAACCCCCTCAGCTAAGACGCACTACCTTAACTTATGGTCCCATACCCGACTGGACCACTGATGTAGGGGAAAGATGGGTGTCTCATGAACCCCTTCCTGGTACCAATGCCCTCCCACCCCTCTGCACAAGATGAGGGCATGGCATTATTATATTATTACCCCCTACCCCACCAGAACTGAGTCCCATAAACCAATTCCAAATACCCTCATCCCTCTGCCCAAGGTCCATAGGGCCACCTGTAATTTAATTATTTTCTTTTTTCATTATTTTATGTGAACTTTACATTTTCTTTATTTTTTCTTTTATTCTGGAATGCCAGCAGATGAATTGTCTTTGTATAATAAAGGAATATTCCACATGCATGTAGTACAATGTACAATAAAAGGCTGATTAATTTTGTATTTAATATAAAGAAGGTATGAATTTTGTGCTATATGTAAAAAAAAAATCTGTCCTCATTGTACTTCTCTAACATACTTGATAGTTAAAGACTTCCAATATTCTTCTCTGCTTCAGGTTCTATACTATAACTTGTACTGAATAAATATACACACAGGAACAGATACCTCTTCTACCACTGTGTACAGACATTTGATTCAATCTTTCTGTGCCTCAGGGCTATTCATTACAGTAAGTCATTACTCTAGAATGCACTATGTACCCTTTAGCTATAAAGAAATTAAACAACAGCTTTAAGGCTTTTTCTATTTGGTCGCTCATCTTATTGCCGTCAAGATTCCTAAAGGATTAACGTTTCAGATAAGAATCTTTAATGGTAAGAGAACAAGAAAGACCAATTAAAAGTGCAGACTCTGATGGCTATATGATTTTTTTTTCCTTTTGCAATTACTTGCGTGTTAAAGATGTCAACTCCAAAACTGGCTTCAAAGATAATTAAAAAATTGTATGTACTGTATGTATGTATAATTCATTTTATTTGTAAAGCGCCACAAATTTATGCAGCGCTGTACAATTCAACAATACAAATATAATACAGACATGGGAAAAGTGCATTACACAATACAAGTATAATATCACAAGGATTCTTCACTTTAAGTGCCAGGTTATGGTTGACACAAGAGGTTGGAGGTCCCTGCCCTGTAGAGTTTACAATCTAAATGGAAGGAAGACTTACATACACAGTTAGAGGGGTAATAAGAGCTGTAACAAAGTGCTGAAATACTGGTCAATAAATACATATACTAAGCATAAATAACTAAGTAAGGATAAAATATAATTTATACATAAAAATCAGTGCTAGTGCTCCAAAAGGTAGGACTTCAGT
>JAKJJM010084044.1:0-11767 GCA_021901965.1 Pipa carvalhoi
TATTTTTTCCTTTCACAAATAAATTAATTGTTTCAATTACAGTGTGCTTTTCACTAATGTTATTGAATAATAACACTTTGCACTGAGCACTTTCAATATTTTATGAGTATTATTACACTATGATGGTTTCATTTTTTGCGCTACCTTAGTTCACTTTGGATTTCGTTCCATTCTCATATCCATTCTATAATTTATATTTATTTATATAGCACTGATATATTACCCAGCACTTTACAGAGATTCATCATTCACTTCAGTCCCTGCCCCATGGAGCTTACAATCTAGTTTCCCTATTCAGTGACACACACACATAGACATACACAGACGTATGTTTTTGGATTGTGGGAGGAAATCAGAGTGCCTGGAGGAAACCCACGCAGGTGCAGGGAGAACATACAAACTCCATATAGATGAAGTCCAGGGTGGAATTGAACCAAGGCAGCGGTGCTAACCACTGAACCACCGCTCCGCCCATTCTACATATTATAACACTATTATTATTATTCTCATATATCCTAAAAGGTGATCATTGGCTAAGAGGGTTTTTTTTTTCTTTTAAATCAACCTTTTTTCTTCTGGAAGCTGTTTTGCCTAGACACAGGAGATCACTGCTATGTCAATGCACTCAGAACTATTGAGTTACTATTGATGTTTTTATTCAATTATCCAATGTACCTATTACTACACTACATATTATACATATTATTAGTCTCTCTGTATCACTAGGAAACATAATGTAATTCAATTTAATCATATGTATAAATATCTTAATAGAAATATTTCTGTTTTATTCTTTTGTCTGAAATCAGTACCAGAAGGGAATAAATGTAGCCTTAACGTGCATAGTGCAAAGTTTGATTTAAATAAAATGATAGTAGGGTGGTATCTAACATCCCCTTTAGGGAGTACTAGACTCTCAGCTGTCAGAACAGATTGTGTAAATAGACCAAGCTGAAGGATGTCATCCTAATCATATTGATGAGACAACCAACTGAAAGACTGCCTGCTCCTACAGAAGATTCTCAGAGCACAATGAGATACTTAGGGACATCTGAGACAAACATGGATCCAGTACAACCATTTTTGCTCTTAAACTGTTCACTTCTGGTGACATATTTTTTCCTTAATGTGATTATTATTGCACTCAGTCATTGTTTGTCTAATAAGAAAGAATTTTTCGTCCATAGAAATATCAGTGCAGTTCTGCTGCTCATTTGTCATTAAAGTTAGGCTAGGTTGCTGGACACATTAGCAGGATCACCTTAACGGTTTGTAAAGACATGGAAGGTCTGCCATACGCCTAGTCACATAGCTTATTAATTAAAGAGCAAATTGCAAACTGTGTAAGTGAATTTTACATCCCTTTCTGTGTCACCATATCCCCAATTCATGTTGAACTTGGTCACCATCTTAATTGTTACTAGTGAATGAACAGTTGTGCTATGCCACATCAGAGCCCTGTCATCAACCCCCTACTTTGCCACTTTTATCTGGCAATGTCAGATTGGTGAACTGGACACAGTACTTGGCGATAAGACGAATTATGTGTGCACGCATACGCAAAGTAACGCAAAAAGTTCCTTAAGTCCACGGCCATAGTATGTATCCGAAATTGAATGCAAATTCTCCACATCGCAGACTTTGCCGACTATGCAAAGATGGAGAAGTGGCAAAAGAATGCGAATTCAGACCTTTTCGCAACTTTTTGGACTTTCATGAATAAGCCACATAGTTTCTGCTGTGCATTCATCTGCACAGCAATACAGGGAAAGAATGGGTGCCTTGCATTTTATTTCTCTGTAGCCATCAAGCAATGTCCACATGCGTTGTGCAATATAATGACATTTGCGTGTGCAAACTCCTGTATGTTCCCCTGTGTTGTCATTTGACTAACTGAACCTCAAAAACTACTTTCCCAGTCACATGACAAACCTCCTGTTTAGATGTATGCATACAGTGGGGGGTCACAAACACTTTTTGAAATAGATTTTCACTCTGTACTTTCAGCTTTCTCAGTGCTTTTGTACATGCCATTTCTTCTCATTTCTGAGACTGGAAATTGTAATGTTGTGCTTGGATTGGAAACAGTGTTCTGCTATGTGTTCACATACCTGGAGTCTATTGTTGGACATAGCAACACTTCAATGCCCGATCCACAGTATGATAGACACCATGTATATAAGAAACTAGAAATAAAAGTGAAAGTTTCACTTTAAGGCATCTCTTTTCTGGTGCAATTGAGCAGCAATAAAAATATATATTAGAATAATGAGAAACATGAGCAGAAGAAAGACCGCTTCATAACCGAAAGTATAAATCCTGCTGTAAATCAGTAGAAGCCATGACTTTGTAATCTGTAAGCAATGAATTTGTCAAAGCCTAATTCCCAGGAGTCATTCATACATATAGATTTCTTTTTGTAATCACAGACCTCCAGAGGCAGGATTGAAGTGCACTGGTGTTTGAAAGTATAGTGAGATAGATGTTATGAAAACCCTATCAAAGGAGAAAATGAAATCTGCAAGCAATTTTACATACATATGCCAAATAGGACATTTTATCTACACCTAAGTCTATGGGGCTTATTTATGAAAGTCCGAATTGTCACGTAAAAGTGTGAATTCACATTTGTTCGCCACTTCCCCATATACGGGTATTTAGCAAACTCTGTGATTTGGTGAATTCGCCAGTTAACAACAGTTGCACACTACACAAGAGACGGCTACTGACGCAGTCGCAAATTCGCTATGGGAATTCTCTGTTTAGTGAATAAGGAGCAGAGAATCAGCGTGGCAACTTGAAGTGATGAGAATTCAATTCAACAGTTGAATTCTTATTTTGAAAAATAAGTAATTTTATGTCTCTACAAATCACAACTCATGTTGTTTTGTAAGCTTGAATGTTTTTAGTTTGTCTTATGCAATAGTTTGTGTTAACAAGTATACAGTTAAATGATCATATTATCACAAAAACTCCATTTACTATTATCACTAGGAATGTTTTACAGTGGTTTCAGGATCATTACTCACAAACCAGTAAAGATGAATGAATTTGTAATTAATCAGGTAGTTATCTTCCAGATTTCCAGCTGCTTTGGAAAAGCTAAATTCTTTGCCTTGTTTGGATTCCAGGACAGACGTGTCCAGCATGGCTATGCAATGTTCTCAGGATCCCAGGTACAGAGTGATTATCAGCAAAATTGAGTATTTGAGATAGAGTGATAATAGGGGTAGTAGGGGTCAGTGCGAACACAACATGTTTGGTATTTGAGAGGCTGAGTTTTAAGAAGTGTGAGGACATGAAGATGGTGAAATCTGATGCTAGTTATATTAGTTAGGAGGGAAGGTGAAGGTTTAGGAGAGGAGATATAAGGTGGGTGCCATTGGTATAAAGATGGTATTGTAGTTCTTAAGGCTGGATTCACACAAGTGCATTTATTCACTGCGTTCTTAGAAAAGGGCGTCCCAAAAATATGCTGTCAAATTCAGACCTGCGTATCTTCGGGACACGCTTTTCTATTGTACTTACCCGATGCAGTGTGAACGCTTCCTCGGCGATTGCGGGTCCTCCCATCTGGCCACATTCTTCGCGTTGCGTCCATACACTTGTCGAATATGTAGCAACAAGGCATTTGCACGTACATACGTGTGCTCGCGTTCAGCGCTAGCGTGTCCAGAACAGGTAAGTGGCATAGGGATTCATGGCACACTTTTATTCAAGCGCAGCATATATGCGCTAGCGTAAATACTCCAGTATGAACCTGGCCTAACTGCATAATTAATGCCCAAGGGCAGAAGAGTAGAGTGAAAATAATAGGCACCAAGGACTGATCCCTGTAGAACCTTAAAGACAATAAAGCTGAGAGTTAGTGCAACCTACAAATTATACACTGAAGGAGCAGTTTGTGGGTTAAGAGGAGAACCACTGTAGGATTTTGTGTATAAGGCAAGATTGCCTTATACTGGGTGAAGAAAATGAGACAAAGTGATGACATTGTCCTTTCTTATATTAATATATATTATATAATATATGCCTAGGTAAAAATTTATATAAAAAGAAATAGTTATAGTGAATTGTCTCCTTGTGAAGAGAACATCACTTCACTTCAGCAATTCAACTACCAATACACCACTGCTACTATTCACCTGACTTTATGACAATTCATATCATCACAAGAGCAATTTGCAGTTTAGTGATTATGAAGAAAAGATTCTGCTACAATACTACCAAATTATTGTGATGTATGGCAGGGGAATATAAAGTGTGAATCATCCCATAAATGCTTGAATTCACCATAAATGGGCACATTGACAACTTTGCAAATTACACAAACATTGTTATTTTCTGCAGTGTAGCTTATTGTTACACAGTTCACCTGACGCCATTTTGCACTTATGTGCCCCAGCTTATTGGGCAATTAGAGTAATCATCATGTGTTGAATTGACATGGTGTAAAAGAGTGAATACACTGATTAAACTTTGCCAAACAAAGGAGGAAAATTGGGGGCTAAAGGCAGGGTTCCTGTTATTACTCAAAAGGAGAATGGCAACTGAATGCCAGCATTAGCTAGGAATTGTCTGCCATTGAAACAAAAGTAGAAACAATTGTTACAGTTTATGTTACTGTTCTATGGTGACAATACCAGCAACCAGAAATCTACAGACTGGCAAAAATGTCATTTCTTATGATAATTCATGCATATTGCTAATAAGTAATGGTTAATCTAGAAAAGTATAGTTATTGTGGCATTGTCTCCTTTAAACAGACTGTCCATAAGCTAGTCAAGGAGGGCCCCAGCCAGCCCATGTAAACCAACGACACAAGAAAAAGCCAAGGTTGCTCACTGCCTTATCTTCAGGGGGAACACCCCATTTATTGAAGGACGTGCTCACACACTCAACGTTTCGGGGGGACTATCACCTCCCTTCATCAGGTGTACAAAAGTGCAAACACAGTCCCGCAGTCACTCCAAAACATTGTGACAATAAATGAGGTGTTCCCCTTGAAGATAATGCAGTGAGCAACCTTGGGTTTTTCTTGTGTTACTCCTTTAAACAGATCCAAGTAAAGATGACATCATTCATTAGTATATTCCACTGCTACTATTAACCTGTCATTGCTGATGGACATGCAACAAGTTGCTCCATTGTAGCTACAATATGCTAAATAGTAAATATGCACAACTGGTTTTGCTACACAATGGGTCTTTGCGGGCTTAATCGCAGGAGAATTCTTGCGAGAGCATCAGGTGGGATCTCGATTGCGCTTCTCCGCAATCGAGATGTTTCCCCCCAAAAGTTTTGTAGCCATAGGACTTATGGCTACCTTTCAGGCGAAAGATCTCGATTGCGGAGAAGCGCAATCAAGTTCCCCGATAGATGCTCTCGCGAGAATTCTTGGGCGAGAATTCTCACACGATTAAGCCCGCAAAGACTCGCATAACTTTCGCCCAATGGGTGAATTGATGCAAATAAGTCCAATTTAATTTTGGGGTGTGAATTAATGTTTTGAGGAAGAACACCCCTAAATGTCACATACAAATAAAAATTAAAATTACCTGTTCTTTATATATATATTTATTTAAATCTCACAGCAGACATGCCAAAAGAGAAAGATTGTAAAAGCTCTGAAGGCTGTAATGAAGGAGAAATAGTTGCTGCTCTACTTGATGTTATAAGTCAAGCGGGTACATTAACACCATGAATTTGTCTGCTACCCGCAGGCGCCACACATTTTCTCTTTACTAGAGGCAAACCAGTCTGTACTTTTATATGTCACAGATAATCATTCAACAGTAGACTATGCCCTGCAGCCCCACTCATGTTACCTGCACATCTTTGCAGCTCAGTAATATTTAGCTCCTAAAACTCAGTGCGTTGTCTTTTTAGATCACATTTGTTTCTGCAGTATGTAAAGCCTATTGGGGATTTACATCCCCAAAGAAACAAAAGGATCTAAGTTTATGATTTTTTAAAATAACATTTTAAAAAGGCACACACACATGTATATATTTATCTATATAGAGAGAGAGAAAGAAAGAGTGAGAGGGAGTGAGAGAGAGAAAGTGAGAAAGAGGGAGAGAAAAAGTGAGAGGGAGGGAGGGAAAAAGTGAGAGAGAGAGAAAATGAGAGAAAGAGTGACAGAGAAAGAAAAGTGAGAGAGGGAGAAAGAGCAAGGGAGAGAGAAAATGAGCAAGAGGGGGAGAAAGTGAGAGAGAGTGAAAGAGAAAGCAAGAGAGGGAGAGAGAAAATGAGCAAGAGGGGGAGAAAGTGAGAGTGAAAGAGAAAGCAAGAGAGGGAGAGAGAAAATGAGCAAGAGGGGGAGAAAGTGAGAGAGAGAGGGAAAGAGAAAGCAAGAGAGGGAGAGAGTGAGAAAGTGAGAGAGAGAAAAAGAGGGAGAGAGAAAGACACTGGAAAAGAGAAAGAAGGACAGAGAAAGTGAGAGAAAGAGTGAAAGAAAATAATTTTTTCCAATCTACATATGTGCAGTTGGTTAATGTCGGTGAACTTCAGGAGAGGGTGCATACAATGTGATAATCAACGTCACATACATACCCAGGAAGAGAGCTGCATCGGGAGAAGTATTCATCTCACGATCTTGGGCTGTGGATTGTGAGATAAATGCTGATCTAGCAGCAGTACAGTGATGGCGAAATTTACTAAGCCACAATTTTTTTTTTACTTTTTCGCACTTTCATTATATATAGAAGCCATGGAGACTTGCTGAGCTGGTAGAGAGACATAAGGCAATACTCCCTGGGAAATATTTGCACATTATCCTCATCAAATGAAAGGAGCTGTCTACAAATTGTTAGTTGCAGCATTTGCAAAATTTGTTCCTTTTGGTAAGGATAATAGGAAATGTCATCCGGTCTTTGAATTTGCATTAAACTTATTCATATTATGTAATTAATTATCCTATCAGTTAAGCTAGCAAATAGGTATTTCTTTTTTTATCAGTTTATTTACTATACACCACCTTTTGTACTATGTGTCCCAAATTAGCTAATAAATAATTATTTAACTCGATTACTTTTTTTCCAGGCTGCATTGTAGCATTAAAGCTAAATCCAAAAATAATCAGTTATAAGCAAGGACGTTCATGAATATTTAGTACATGGATGAGTGCAGATGAAGACCTAAATATAAATTGTGAAAATCACATGTTAACATACACACTGATATTTTTCAAGGACAGTTTGAGGATATCTTTTTACTAAGCTAATATATCAGATAATCACTTTGCACACTGTATACTATGTATTTGAATAATTATAAGAATAAAATATCCAGCTTACTGAAAACAAGAAGTGAACAATAATCTATTCCAGTGGTTCTTAACCAGGGTTCTATCGAACCCTAGGGGTTTGGTGTGTCGGTCTCAGGGATTCAGCGGAGCCTCCGCCACAGAGGTCAATACATACCTGACTCATGCAGATTCGTGATGACACGAAGAAGGGTTCGGTGAATGCGCATATGAAACTGGTAGGTTTGGTACCTCAAACAAGGTTAAGAACCACTGATCTATTCATTTTGTATATCCCATAAAATATTACACAATATACTAGGCAACCGCTTGAAAAAGCATGATAAATTAGCACAGTCAGGTTAGCATGATTAGGTTACGGCAGCACTACAGTCCTGTACATTCCAGCCACACAGACTAGGACCTCTAAGGAGGTTTAGGAAAACTCATTTATGGGGTTATTGTCAAGAGTCCGAATTGTTGCGTAAAGGTGTGAATTCACCAGCTAAAGACAGTTGCAATAGACTGCTACTGTCACAGTCGCAACTTTATTTTAGCAATATTGTTGCAGTTGTGAATTTACTATGGGAATATTGTCACAGTCATAACTTTAAAATTGTCACAGTCATGGATTTGCAATGAGAATCCACTGTTTGAGAATTCGACAGTCGAATTCTCACTTTGGTCAATAACCCCCTTAGGCTCCAACATGCCACTGAGTTAGTATTAGTTTTATTCATATAGCATATTCGGCTAGTGCTTTCCCATGAATCTGTTAAGAAGGGCAGGTTCAGGTTTAAAAGACCATGGTGGGGTAATGAGCTGGTCTGAGTCATGAATTATGAGATCACCATTAATCAAGGCAATAATGTAAGCCACTCTTGCTTTTCTAGATACAAACTTTGATAGCTGCAGTTCAAAGTGGATGGAGCACTGATTCAAAAGCTTCCAAGAAGAAGTGGGGTCCACTCCATTAATTTAGGTGTTAGAATTCAAAGTTACCTGAAAGAACTTTTACTCCATAGAGAAACACCAAACTCATCTCCGAGGACAAAGGGCCAAAGTAGATGCACTGGAGGGAAACTGAATCTGTAGGGTATCCAGATGAGAAGTTAGGATCTTCAGCATTTGATTCATACTTTATTGCAGGGTTTTCTGAGTTTTAGGATGTCTCATCAGATTGTCTTAGATGCCTTGCAAAAAGGTTGATGGCATAGTCTATTGTATGCCTAAGCTACTGTCATTATATAGTAGTAACTGGACCCTAGGTGGAACCAACAGCACCAACTAGTTGGGACAGAACCCCCAACAAATCCTAGTATTCATCAACACACTTTTGGGGCCCCAAACTTTCTTCTGCAGAGATGTAGAACATAAAGTCCACAGAAAACAACTGAGATACTAGGAAGACATATGATTAATAGGAAAAGAAGTCATGTCAATCCAGGAAACTAAAAGAAGCATATTCAAAACATAGCCAAAAATCAGAGAATTACAGAGTCGAGAATCATCAAAATATTCCAAGGTTGGAAACATGGAAAAAATATTAAACAGGGCTTTGGCAGCACCCCAAAGATAGGATGACCTGCTTGGATGCAGAGGAATGCCATTGCCATAATTAAATACCCTAATTTGTGTCAATCATGACAGAAACACATCAGAATGCCAGGGTTAATCTTCCCATGACTTAGTGCATCAGAGCATACAAAATAGTCACCATCTGTGAGAGGGTACCATTGCAGGTGCCAAAGGAGCACCACAGATTCTATTGCAAACCATGTCGCACACCACTTAAAGGAGGATGATGATATTCACCAGTCCAGTAAGCACGCTGATAACAGTAAAATAGTAATTTATTATTTTGCTGTTTTTCTAGGGCTGTTAATGGTTAGAACTGTGAGGTTTTTCCTGCCATCTAGTGGAATTAAGTAGACAGACTTCTTGAAATTTCAGCACATGAAATTGAGTGAATCAGGTGTTGGTCGGTGTGATGGGTTGTTGGGAGAAGTTACTTTTTTTTCCACCCGGCCAGCTGAGTGGGAGCATCCACCCTGAAATAAGTTTCCCTATGGGTTACTGTGAGAAAGAGAGAAAGTGAAGACTTTCTGAAGTATGTAAGACAAATGGCAACTGAAGGAAAGTGTCCTCTTTGAGAAGAAGACATGAAGACAGAGGTCCTACAAGAAGCAATTTGGCCCTAGTTTTAGAAGCAGGATGCTATAGGGCACACAGATTCTTCTGAGTGTCAAAATAGGGCTTCCCTGAATCCCTGCAGTGATCATCATTGAACTGTGTATTCTGAAAACCTACTTTGAAGGAGACCTTGCTCATCTTGGAAATACTCTGTATGCAGAATATTTGTGGCTCTATGGTTACACAGTACTACTATATATATATAAATGTTACATACTAGGGGTGAAATTTACTAAGGTCAAAAAGTACATTTTTGACTTTTTTGCCCAATTTTTGGCCAAAAATGGTGAAAAAGCCAAAAATGTACTTTGCAACATTAATAAATTTCCCCCAAAGTGTTTTAAGAGAAACAGCTGCCTTTATCTGTTTTTGCTAAATGAGGATATTACATAGAGTGGGATACTCGGTAAATGTGACTCTAGGGCTCATGCCTTTTGAGCTTAAACTTACAAGAATGAATGAATATACTAATACAATAAATATTTATCAATATATCAATCAATGTGCTTTGTTCTGTCCTTTCTTTATTATAGCATCTTCCTATTATGTGAATCCCATGCAGTGGTTATCTGTGAACTGCTTTTGATTCTAGTGTTATCTAAAAGTGTTCCAATTGGCTTCAAATAAAGCAAAACGAATATTGCAGTACAGTACTAACGAAATTAGGAGGTAATTTACTAAACTCCGATACCATTTTATGTCATCTAACAAATGATTGAGTAAATGATCCTTAACAAGGTCTGAGGCACTGGGTAGAAAAGCAGCCCCTGGATCATGCAGATCTTTATTGTACTATTGACTGGGCTAGAAAATAAAAATGGGTGGGTTGAGGTTTACAGGAAGATGATGGAGTGGACAAAGAAGAAATGGGAGGTACAGGGCCATTCTTAGTGGAACCAGGTTAATTATAGTCCTCCCACCACTGATGTATATGAATAATGTTTTTTTGATAAAAAACTAAATTGTATGGTCAAATTGGGAATGACTACCCTCAAGGTGCATGCATGCCTCGTTAGTTTGGGAAATGGGCAAGCATTCTTGAGGTGTAAATACTGTAATAACTTTAAAGAAGTTTTTTTGTTTGTTAAAATTGGCTTGAACAATAAAAGCTTTAGCCTTCTACCCCTATTTCACATTACCCAATTGTTATTGGGTAATTATGGGGGAAGAAGGGTATGTGTTTGTATTCACAAACAGAGCTCAAGATGCACCAGATATAATGTATGTTTTTATTTGGCACTGAAAAAATACACGTCTGATTAATTAGAGTAAAAAAAAAAAATCTGAAAATTCTTATGCATAGGGTACAGTGTATAATAGAGCTCCTGTCACTTCTCACTGCCTTTATTTTCACTGAAAATAAAATCTGTGATTTAAATTCTCTTTTGTAATATTTAATTTAATATGGGATTCATTTTGCTTCCAAAGGATTCCATTTTCATAACTGTATTACTTTTCAAAGGACATGTCTTATATTTTTAATCCATAAAGATGGCTTGTTTCTCCTTACATTGTGTGTGAACTAATCCCTATACTGCCTAAGTATTAACCACCAGTAACAGGCAGAGTATTTTCGATGTTGCTGATTTTCCTGGCTCAGTCATAAAGGAAACATAGAATATTGACAGTGAAATGAAGTAGTCTATCTAATCTATTATTTGGGTGTATGTGTGTGATTAATCATATATTTTCCTGGTACCAGAAGAAAATATTTTGGTAATACAATCATCAGCCACACAGTGTCACTGTAGTACTTTAGCATGAAACTACAAACATAAGCACAAATGTGAAATACTGAGATATATTGCTTGTGCTGCTATGTTGGAAATGATGTACAGACAGAAAGACATATGTTTGTTTATTGTATATACATGTACATATGTTTGTTTGTTTACTGTAATCTGAGTGATTCATATTATTGGGTACTAATTACTGGACCAATATTTGATTAAAATTATAATGCTCTTTCATTTTAAATTTTTTTTTAAATAAAATAGATGATTGTCACATGCTTGCAACTGTTGATTTTCTTAACATAAAAAATAGAAAATAAATGAAATCTTGGCTTATTTAATTATAATTAAATTTGAAGAATGATTTAATGTCCATGTGTATGTTTAAAGTGCACCTATCACCTCCAAACAACATTAGTTTATAAAATAGAGACAGTCTTATAGGACCATTTTTGTAATACATTTCCATTAAAAAAATGTACCTGTCTGTATCTTTTTAGCCCTTCTCTCTGCCTGTCAGTTCGACACTGCAGGCTGTGTCGGATAGAAAGGCTGTAGGAGGAGGCGCAGCTTACTTGATTGACAAGTAAGCCCT
>JAKJJM010084099.1:0-17927 GCA_021901965.1 Pipa carvalhoi
GGAAATCGAAAAATACCGATTTCCATAATGTGGAAATCGGGACCGCAAGAAAGTCGGAAAGACCTATAGCGGTCTTTCCGACTTTCTTAAATACCGCCCAAAGAATTGTTTTGTATAATTTTGAATAACTCCTATATCTTTGTATCGATTCTATCAATTTATAATAGAAAAAATGGCGATATCGAACGGATGCATTAAAACTGACACATTTTGCAGTTCTTTCTATTAGGGTCCCTGTCTGTTTTTGTTTAATATTGATTTTGAAATTTTTCAAAACCGATCTGACTTTTGCTAAGTTGCAGGACCAACTGCAAAGGGAATAATGGGTTTTGGTCACCAACTCACCATAAACCAGGTGAACACTTTTCGACAAGAAAATTGGACTTATTGGGTGTTGTAAATATCAATATATAATTAGTTTTTATTGCAATTTTACCAGGGTTAAAAGTGTGTAGTTGAAAGAATCCTGGCACCATAAGTCTGACACGAAGTATGCCAGTATATAAGCAGTTACCCATCTTTGCACTGCTGGCTATCTGGATAAAAGGGTTTGTATGAAATATGAGGCCAAGTTTCAGGACTCTGTTTAAAACGAATTTTCCATTTAACTTGCTTTGAAACGCTATGGCATCATCCTCTGTGTGTGCAAGGGAATATACAGTAAGCTTCACAAACATCAGGGGCTCTTAAATGTAACTGTGGGTTCTGCCAAAATCTGCAATGACATAATTGCAAAATATTCACTAAGCTGCTGAGTAGTTTTAGAGGAGATTGATTGGTAAACCTGTAAAACTTGTTTTATATGTCCTTGTTAGATTAACTTATTCAAATACCTGGAGAGAGATACTTTTTTGATTGTAAATTGTTTGGTTATGACTGAGTGCACAACAGTGCTCATTCTAGTTACTTTATGCAAACATCTGTACTGTACTCCTTGTGTTATTGTATAACATTTTCAGCACTGTGTGGATCATTTTTTACCAGCAGGGAAGTAAAGTGACAGTAGAGATCTACACGAGAAAAAGATTTATTATCTGTTTTTCTCCATGAGGAAGTGGAGGGAGTGATTTGGTGGCTTTCAGTGCATCTAACTCAAAAGTGTTTAAGCAAGCCGATTGGTCGTTGGTTGCTAGCAGACATTCCAACAACCAATAAAAAAGAAGGAGGAGAACAACTAATAGGAAAGAAGGGAAGAAGAGAAATTCAGTAGTATGCTATGCATAACCAATCTAAGATTTCTCATAAGACATCGAACCAAAAGGATTAAATGAACAGCGTTGGGCTGAGGCATATTGAACTCACTAAAGAATATGCTTGCTATTAACAAAATTTGCAGTATTATTATTCACAACACTGTCATAATAAATGCTGCATAAATATTTAAAAAATTATGTTTGGTGGATCCAATAAGGGATCCTATAGTCTTCTGGAGTTATATTACCTATTTACTTTCCTCTGGATGGGATGTGGTCCATTCACTGAACTAATTTTCATGTAGGTGTAATCCGCTGTTTAGTCAATAAGGAGTAGAGAATCAGGGCGTAGCCACCCAAAGTGATGAGAATTTACTCAAATTAGTCAAATTCTCACTTTAGTCAATAACCCCCCTTATTCCTTTCCTTTTTATTTGTAGTGATGATATATTCTAACAAAAAGGAGCGAAGCTCTCAGATTGATATATCTGCCCCTTCCTTTAGTTGTAAATAGCCATAAGGAAATATACCGCGTCTCTGTTTGTTTGTTTTTTTGCTAAGCAAAGTAACATTTCTAAGAAAGTAATTTTGTTTTGATTCTGACTCTCCCTCCCTGAATTTGGAACATAGACTGCTGTTTACAACAATTATAAAATGCACATTGTTTGGAAACCAATATCCAACATGCCAACGTTTGTGTCCATAACGGGATGTCAATATGCATTTAATTAATCTCTGACAAGTCTTGCATTCCTTGCATTTTTTTTCTCCTTTCCTAACAGTTTTGAAATATCATACAGCGAACAATGGCAAGCAAGAGATCTGGTTGAGCTCTGTGAGGCCACGAATAGTTCAGATGAAACACATTTTTGTTCATTTCTGTTTCCAAGAGAAAAAAAAAACAGATTCCATGTTTATTACACACATTATTAATAAATGCTTTACTAATGAGCTAATGCCAACATGGACATAAAATCATTTTGCCTTTCAAATCAGTGTGAATGGCATTAAAGGACTGTTAAAGAAGAACTAAACCCATAAATAGGAGCTCAATAACCTGTTTAAATTTGCCCAAAATAAGTGAATTTATTGATTTTACTATATGTCTGGCTGTATTTATCCTTAATCCCATTTGACGTTTCCCCCTGATCAAGCCTCGCTCCTTGATCTGATGTAGGCAAGCATCGTCAGGGAAGTTTCTTCAGAGCTTGCTATTGGCTGAAGCAAGCAATGCCTGTTTGTGTGATATCAGCCAATCTCCATCCAAATTGTAATTCTGGAAATGTTGATGTGGGAAGAAACCCTAATGTGCATGCCTACACCTCTGGTGTAAGGGAAGAGGAGGAGTAAAGAGACTTCAGTGACATCATGTTACTGGAGATCTTCACAAACAAATTTCTGGTCTGTTTCACAGCTTATAAAAGCTTGTCAAATGGGGCTCTTTGGACATAGGGCAAGGAGAGGGTGTTTTTTTTTTTGCTTTAAAGCTTTAATTCATTGACATGGTAATCCTCCACAGCATTTGTAAAAATTTTCTATTTTAAGTGACTTTCTGATTTGTATTGCTTTATTTTTGTTTTTCTGGCTTTGTTGGTTGTAGCCATCTTTAATCCATTTAGTAAACAAATCCCACTCCGTCCATTGTTTTCTATAGGTCTTTAAGGTTGTACATGTTCATGAAGTGCTCCAAAAAGTCCAGGATGTTTCCTGAAATCAGAAAAGATACATGCAAAGCAATAGAAACAGAATTTATTCCACTTTATGGATAAAATAGCAATTTTTATATTTCTGGTGTAACTGCTTCTTTTATTTCTAAGAGAAAAAAAAAATAGATGTGTATGTGCACAGGGCAGTACATTTCCTGGTGCTTATGAGAAAATTAAAATTCCTGCCATGCTTTATGACTAGGATTGTAGACAGAGACTAGACGGATTCTAGACAGAAATCAGTATGTGAGAGGCTAAGAATTACAGACAAAAATAATAATAAAGGAAGAGAAAAACACTAACTGTGTTGCATCCCCTTTATTGGGACCAATTAGATGCTGTATACTTCACAGACGTTTCATAAAGGGCTTGTTTTCCTTTATTGTTATTTTTGTTTGTGAAGATTTGTGGAGCAGACACGGAACCCCTTATAAAATGAAAATTCAGCCTATCACTTTCTTAAGTGTCTTAGAAGCCATATTTTCTACTTTTTAATGCTAAAGTAGCGGCCCCCAACATTTTTTGGATCAGGGACTGGTTCCCCGACCCAGAAAAGGTTTCACGGACCAGTGGGAGAATGGGTGGGGCCAATGTGCGCTGACGACTGCATGACGGTGACGCGTTAGGTGTGCGCGCTTCACTATCAGACGGCCCAGCGCAGAGGAGCCTGCAGACCGTTAGTGGTCCGCAGCCCTGCATTTAGGGACCCCTGTGCTAAAGGGGTTAATCATGAAATGTCAAACAGCCGCATAAGAGTTCGAATTCACATTATTCACCACTTCCCGGTTTTCACATATTCAGCATACTCTGCATTGTAGCGAATTCGCTACCAATTTGGATGCTTACAACAGTCGCAGACTTACAGCGCATTTTGCATCACTTTGCATACACGTGCACAGGTAATTCGCCTATTTCTAAGGCACTGTATTCTGTTATAGTACCAAATTCGACAAGGAGTACTGCATCGCATTCGGCAGTTTTACTTTGCCAGATTAAAGTGGTGAATTAGGGAGCTGATGACAAGGCTGATAGTGTTCGAACAACTACGCAACACTACACAAGAGAACGTTACTGATGCCTTTGCTTCTTTGCTATTGGAATCCTCTGTTTAGTGAATATGGAGTAGAGAATTCATGACTATCGGAGAGTACTGACCTGAACTGACGAGAATTTACTTCAACAGACGAATTCTCATTTTTAATGGATAAACCCCTCAACATTACATTTGCAGCACTTCTAACTGGAACAACATAAATATACTGTATTTCAGAAGGAGGGTGGTAGAGAGAGAAAAGGCTAGCTGAAGTGAAACAAAACTACTGAGTTTTTACAATATGTATAATTCTTATGTGACAAACAATAACAGAACTATTGAAGCGTGTTTAAAATAATAAATAATGAATAGGGATTATATAAATGGAGCCGTGTTTTTAAAACATTGCAAGAACAACAAAGGAAGTGGTTTCGACAAATTATTCTTAGATAATTTCCTGAAGAGAATATTTAGAAATATGGAAGATGAATCAATTTTATGTAAAGTTTTAAAATAAGCATGAACAGTACATCATATACATAAGAGTGGCACTATGTAATCAATAAGTATCTCAACATGTAGCAGAGTACTAGAATGCCAAAATTAATAAATGGGTCACAGTGCTTTACCCACAATTCATTTTTACCAGTGCATCCTTTTCTAGGACCAGGATATTCTACTCCCATTACTACCCTACAGTTAATCACTGTGCAGGGTTTCCAACATTTACATTAGTAAATTTCAAATTTATCAGTTACTGTATTACGGACATGGTCCATCCACCACCAAGTTGGAAAACAACGATAGATCAAACATTATAAGGGGATAATTATGTGACACAACAGGATGACCATACACAGGTACTCCAATCACAGGGACTCGGGGAAAGGTCCTGAAAATGCATAAAGAGTGAGGGCCTTATTGACTAAAGGCTGAATAGTCGCATATAGGTATGAGTTCACATTTGATCGCCACTTCCCTATGTTTGGTTATTGAGCAAATCTGTGATGTGGTGAATATGTGTCTAATTTGGGTGACTACAATAGTCACGGCTTTATGGAACTCTTCACATTGCTTTGCAGATGCGCATGCACAGGAACTTTGCATATTAAGCAAGCAGCAGAGTCAGTCGTGAATTTGACAAGGCGTAGTGCTCTGAATCCACCTGTTTTACTTCACTGCACTAGAATGGTGAATTGCTAGGTGGATGGCAGCGCTCCAGTGTGACATAACTATTTCTTTCAAAAGTAACAATGGCGACTATAACTAAATTTGTCTACAACTAAACTTGAACTAGGGACAAGGTGACATAGAAACAGATATGTTACAACAGTATGGTGCAGTGTGACGCAATATAAAAATGGGGCCAAGAACTTTAGTATGAAAATTAACACAAAAGGAACTGGTAACACAAAACAATTTAGAAGTAAATGTTGTTTGAATAGGCAGTATTAGAGACGCAGGTACCAGATTCTGGCTCTTTAAGATGATTTCGGCTCTGGTTGGGGTCCCTGGAGGGATAGATTTTCAGACACAGCAGACTAAGGAAGCACTATTCAATTTCTAACCACTTTGGGAACACTGGTCCTTTAAGCTGCAGTACCAATGACTGACTATAGAAACAAAAGTAGCATCGTTCCCTTTAAAAAATTATACCAAAATCAATGGGTTTGGAAAAAAGCATAGACAGACCTATGAATCTCCTTTATACACTTACCTGGATATAGTTTTACAGTGGCCCATAATTTATTCACCTACCCTGGTCAGGGATGACTATAACTGTTTAGTCTTACTTTATAATTGGCTTAGAACCATATCTTGGCTCTTCTAAATAAAGAGATCTTATCTTAGAATCCACTTGAACCCTTTTCAAGCTCCTACCCTATATAGCCTTAGACGTATCCTCTTCTGATTACCTGTTGGGGTAAAAACATTTATAAATCCCCTAAGTATGGTTCTATGGAAAACCCAGAAGGGACCATGAACCTAGGTACTTCAAAAGGAAGGGCACATGATAACTGGGATGGATGAGTTTTAAACCTGACCTGTGTATTATGGAAAACACTTTTGACACTGAATATATGAAACCAAGTGCCTTGAAGAAATAGTCAAGAAAACTGAGAACGAAAAGAATAACCTGTTATAATTGTTCAGGATTATTTTGAGATTAAGAGATGTTTATATTGGATATTGTAAATATGAAGATAAACTGACCACTTTGGCAATATAGAATTCTTGCATAATGAGAACTAAAAATGATCATAGGCAGATGTAAAGTTGTACAATATATAATAAGAGAATCAGAAATAGTACAATATTCACACTGAGTGTAGATCAAGTAGGCCTTATCTGTCATCACATATATTTCTACCACATTTTCACAATCCCAGTAAGGCAATTTCATGGACGAAAATGCTTTTATGGTCTGAAATCAAATATACATGCACAGAATTTATCGTTGTGACATAACTCTTCCACTTACAACAAAACGCTGGAAAAAAAAAGGATTCAAGTAAAAAAAGAGAGAATATCTGCTGCAATGAGAAACACCACCTGTTTTATCATATCTATTGATTGGTGCCTCGGTCTAGACATAGTTGTGCAGATGGCAGGAATTCAGTTTTAAAGATTAGGAAATAAATGTTAAGGTATTTGGAATTCTTAATGTTTCATTTCTGTTCGGCGCGGAAACATCTGCAGTGTTTCAAACCTCTCTCCACCATATTGAGATAACACAGTCATTTTTGAAAAAGCATACCATTTACAATAATAACTAAGGACGGAGAACAACACGACTTGATATTTTCTGATATTTGCTTATGAATCAGGATGTTTATTTTCTTTTTTTTTTTTCTCCTAAATTGTATTTTCGGGTCTGGAATTTGTAATTACAATCTGAGGTGTTTCAGCGTATCAATATTTACCAGACATTTCTGAGAGTTTACTGCAGGTCTCAGCTATCCATAAAATACTAAAGTTAATTTATAATATTCAATAAATGTATATACACACATATATATATATCCCAGAAGGCCAACTGAAAGTGTGCAATTACATTTACTTGCCACCATCAAAATACAGATGTTCAAATGACATTATCATCCCCGAATCTTTTATTTTAAATAATCTTTCTTTTATTATATAGTCGTTCAAGAGCACTGTATGGTTTCTTTGTGACTGAAGATATGCGGTTTTCATAACATGACTGTTAATGTTAATTCACCTCTATAAGTAGAATAAAAACATTTAATAATTGTTCCTTAGTGCCCATAACTTTATAAAGATTATTTCGACCTTTTCAGTTTGTTTTGGCTTTTAACGGCACTTTTCAATGCTATTTTTCATTTCGTTGGACCTTTCAATTACGCTAAATTAGAAAGGGCCGATAAAAAATTGCAGATATTGCAGATCAATCAATAAAAAAGATCAATGTGGATTAAGGGGGTCATTCCGGTAGCTCCGAATTTATAGAGAACTCCCATTATAAAGTTGCGACCGCGACAATTCTCCCATTATAAAATTGCGACCGCGTCTAAAAAATTGTCGCAGTCGCGACTTTATAATGGGAGTTCGCTATAAGTGAATTCGAGACGGAAAATTCGGAGCTACTGGAATGACCCCCTAATACATTGAAATCAGCAGACTTTGCACTGTTTTCAGTGTGGATCCCGTTTCGTTGCAGATCAATATTGATGTTGATGGTTGATCGATATTGATAGTCATTCCACCGTGGTAAAATGACTAGACCAACTCTATAGGGAATAATGGGTTTTCAACAGCCTAAAGCAAGCAAAAAAAATTTTGGCAAAAAAAAAAAATGGCTTTTGGAGAAAAAGGTGATATCAATATATTGCTGGTATTTCACCAGTTTTAACAGGTCAAAAAAGTTTGACTTTTATAAATATTATCCCTAAGTTCAAATTGCAAGCAACACATTTGGGCATATTATTCTGTGGTTTACTTGGGTGAACCTGGCCACCTATTAAGAGCAAAATGTTTTGTGCATCTTTTGGCCTGGTTTTAACTGTAATGGTTTCCTACCCTTACAACTAAATAAAGTATGCTTGTAATTTACTGAGTAATCAGCTGTATTGTAGTACTAAATATTTACAGTAGGCTTAGTTTAGAGCATATATTTTATTCTATACCATTAAAATAAAAAAAATAAAAAAATAAAGTCTCCTAATAAATCACATTTGTTCATTTATCCTACATGCCAGCAAGACAATAAACCCACAATATTTCCCTTCCAAGTCACCTACTTGATGTCAGGAGAGACACTGCTCTGTTTGTGCCAGAGTCCTGCTTCATCTTCAGCTTCCACTGCAGACCCCTCGGGTGTCAGTTCTGCAGCCCAGCTTCCAGATTATCCTCAGGTGTGTCTCTGGTAAGTTTTTTCCTGGTGGCTCTGACTGTTTGGTCTTGTTGCTCCTGTGTAAGGGTTCGTCAGAGATGTGAGTGGGCGGAGATGAGGTGCAGTGTAACCCACAGGGACTTGGCACAGGCTATTCCCAGGGCATGGAGTCTAAAGTACCCCCTGGTGTTCGCCAGTGACCCCCGCAAGGGGATACGGACTTCGCTTCAGGGAGTACCCAGGTCGCGACCCCCAGGATAGCCGTCCACTGGTGGGTAAGGGAATAAACATAGGCAGAAATGAGAACCAGAGAGTACTGACTGTAGGAGAGAACAGGCAGGCAGATACTGAAAGTTGAACTGAGACAGGCAGGAACTAAGACTTGAACTGTGACAGGCAGGTATTGAGACTTGTACTGAGACAGGGAGGTACTGAGCAGAACTTTAAATAAAGCTAACAGTTAAAGAAAAAGCCCAAACACTAAGAGATAAGTTTATAATCGGGCACCGACTGGCAAGGAATTAAGCCTTAAATAGGTTAAGAGGCGGGCGCGCTCCTGCACCTAGTCACATCAGGCGCGCACCCCCGTGATGCGGGCGTGCGCGAAGTAGTCGCGCGCAATCATGTGACTGCTACGCATAAGGACCGGGTGCGTGCGACCAATGCGAACGCGCGCACTCGCGTGAAGACCGCCGCAGGAACGGGCACGGGTAAGTAGCTTTCCTTACATCCTGGTCTCTGTGTTTAAAACTATTCTACGCTCCATGTGATCTAGAGAGTTTTATAGTTCTGTAGTTCCTGTATATTCACCAGAGTCTCCACAAGTGTTTCAGCCAGATTCCACCAGTGGGGGAGGGGGGTTCATCTGAGGGCCACAACCTGGAAGTCTTCTTGCAGTGAAGGCAAAACCCCGGGGGTTAAGGGTGAAGATTGGAGGCTCCTTAGACTCTGTGCCAACCCCATTGTGGTAAGGAGAATCCTCTACCCTCCTGTTCCTGCACCATCCCTGCACCTTTTCCAGTTTTCAGTACATCTCAGTGCCTCCAGAAGCAATTCAATGAAGCCGGATACACAAAACCAGTCGACTTTTAAAATATGTATCTGTATAAAAAAAAAACAGACCTGACTTGTGACAGCAAATGCCAAAACAGTTCTGAAAATGATCTTTCAAACAGATTAATTATAACAATATACCTTTAAGGAGCTATGCCCATATATCTTGCAACCTTACATATTATAGAATTAATAGTGCAGCCTGTGTGATCTTACCACTGTTACTTTATAAAATCTATTACAGAAGTTATCTTGACATGTTCTTGCAACATATTCTAGAATGTGCAGGGTTGAGTTTACCATGGAAAACCTTATTGGATTCCCAGAGGCAAACCTTAACATTAAAACAACCACAACTGCTCTTTTATTATGAACCTTTCTGCCACTTTTGGCCCGTATATCAAGCGAAAGCAGAGTGGTTTTGAAAGCATGTTATTGTTAGGTTTGAATGAGATTTATAAAATTAGAAAGGATATATTTGCTGGTTGCCCATTGTTGCTATTGTAGCGCATTCAAACCATTGTACTTATTTCAAAATTGGCTTGTACAAATTACATTTAAAATGTGTAATAAAATGTGAAGTTTTTGTTTTGTTTGTGTTGAGAGAAAGTCAGGAAGATCCTTCAATGTATTGAATTTTCTAGATATTAAAAACTATACTGTAAACCAGGGGTCCCCAAATGCTGGGCTGTGGACCACGACCGGTCTGCAGGCCCCTCGGCACTGGGCCACCTGATGGTGACGAGTGCACATGAAGAGCATCACCGTCAGTGCGCATTGGCCCAGCCCACTCTCCCACCAGTTCTTCAAACCTTTTCTGGGTCGAGGAACCGGTCTCCGATCCAGAAAAGGTTGGGGACCGCTGCTGTAAATTATACTATAGAAGAAGGTGTGTGGTTCCATCGGTTTTCTATGGTGTCCTTAAAAATGCAGCAGGTCCTCTACGTTGTGGGACTTATTTAAGAAAGTCCAAAAATTTGCAAAAAAGTTTGAATTTGCCTTCATTAGCCACATCCCCATCTTTGTGCATTCATCAGACTCTATGATGTGACGAGTTTGTGACCAATTTTGATGCTTACGACATCACTTTGCATGTACGTGTATATATAATTCATCTATTCATCAAGTGTCAGAGTCTGTCGAAGTAGCGTATTCGGCAAGGTGTGCTGCTCTGTTTGACTTCGCCGGCTGAATGTGGCAAAGTAGATGGTTAATGGGAGGGCTCCCGTTTGGCACTTAAAAGTGACAATAAAGTCTGCAACCAAGTGACAACATGAATTATGGATAGGATGACATAGAAAAGGATGTATTATTCACTTAATATAGTTAATGGAACATAGTGAGGATGATGTTACTGCACTTCAGCAGTGAAATTCGCTATGCATTCCACTACTGTCAAACTGATTACGCTGCACTATGCAAGAAACTGCATCCAACACTGTTCCAGTCTTGGCTAAGGGAATCTGGCGCTTAGGGGGTCATTCTGTAAAGTGAGAATTTGATTGGTGAATTCACAGACATAGATTTCTCCCATTATATAGTCATGACCTTTTTTTTTTAAAGTTCCAGCTTTGACATTTCCTTTGTAAAGTCGTGACTGCGACAAAATTCTCATTATAAAGCCATGGCTGCGACAGTAGCAGTCTATTGCGACTGTGTTTAGCTGGTGAATTCGCACCTTTACACTACAATTCAGACTTTACAGAATGACCCCCTCAGTAGATTAGGAGTAGTGAATTTGACATTCAAATTTGCCCTTTGATGAATAAGCCCCTGTGTCATTTCATGTAAGGCTGACAAAATAAATATAGGGGAATATACAGGGGGTAACCTTACCAGAGGTCCATTAAACCATAGCAACCAATAAGTTATTACCATTCACTAGTACAGGCGAATGAGAATTCTTAAAGCCAAGTCAACTTTGATGAAGAGCCCTCTATGTGTCTGGGTAAACCAGTGCATATAAGTGTAGAAGGCATTGTATGTATCTGTGTGCGACACTGAGTCTATGGGGTCTATTCATCAAAGCGAAGTCTATTGGTTTAGTTGATGTTGTCACTTGGTTGCAGTCTTTATTGTCACTTTTGAACAGTCACCTTATGCCACACCAAAGCGAAGTCAAACAAGCAAGTTCGACACAGTCCAACTTACCATATTCACTTCTTCAACAGACTTACCTTTGCACGTGTACGCAAAGTAATACTAAGAGCTCAGTAAGCCCACGACTGATGTAAGCTGAATTCACCACATCAAAGAGTTTTGATGAATATGTGAATATGGGGAACTGAGTGAATGGTGCAAATTCAGACCATTACACAACCATTCGGACTTTCCTGAATAGGCCCCTATATATAACTGCTGCTTATACAGCTTAGAAAAATCTACTCAGTAGGTACAACTGCTTGTATCCAAAGGCATACCTAGGGCGGTATTTAAGAAAGTCGGAAAGACCGGTACCGGTCTTTCCGACTGTCTTGCGGGAGGTTATCCTCCCGCGAGAATCCCAATTTCCACATTATGGAAATCGGTATTTTTTGATTTCCATGATCTGGAAATCGGGTATTTTTACCGAAAAATATCGTAGCCATTATAACTTATGGTTACGGTTCGGTACAAATACCCGATTTCCATATTATGGAAATTGAAAAATACCGATTTCCATAATGTGGAAATCGGGACTGCCCAAATTAAGCCCGAAAAGACTCCAGTCGAGTCTTTTCGGACTTAATAAATACCGCTCCTATTGTTTTGTATGAAAACTTTGCACAAAGAGATTTCATGCGAGCAGTTGGACCCACTGATCAGATCTGACTGAGGAGCAATTATGAAATTATTCTTAAACACAGTGCTTGTCAGTTCTGATGCTTACTTAATCACTTACCCTTGCATTATTATGGCTTCTGGCATCTATAGTATCCCCCCCCTTATAATATCATGTGGACAGCCTATTCATTTTATGTCCTTAAGCTACCAGTATGCTATAACACATATTTGTCAAATGTAATAAATGAGTGTATTAACCCAATATGACATTATCACATTGTAGCATAACCTAACATTTACAGAGGATAAGTGATAACTACATGCCACAATAAGAAGATCATAATTAGAGCGTTTAGAGTTTCTAAAGCCTTAAGGACAGCCAAGTGTATCTTTTATATATGATGTCTTCACTAAGTGATAACTGGCTGTATCATACATAGCAGCAGTATCATTTGGTTACCAGGCCGGTACATAATTTACTGTAAGTGCTAAAATTCCCCAATGTTGATACATAAATGATGTAGACAGACAGACAGAGGGCAGGCACCATGAATGCTGTATTGCTTTAATGGACATTCATTTTTGTCACACTACAATAAAAAGGTAACAAATGATTTTTTGCTTATATAAACACATTTCTTAATTTAATTTATCTAAGACCACTACCCACAATAATTGCTTGGGGAGGCTACAAGCTGCCTTTTCTAAATTCCTTTACTATAACGTATTCACTAAAACATACTATTTACAGTAACCTACCTAATACTATGTGAGATTGATAACCAACAACCAGGAAATTAAGCCACTGCCATTTACTATGGACATTTCACAGTTTTTATGTGGCATGATAATTCCGTCATATTGAATGCACATCACCATAATCGTACGTACACTAGTGGCAGGTGTTCCTCCAATAAGTCAGATATGTTAACCCACCTCAATATGTAATTTTCTAAAGCTATGAAAGTTCACAAAGCTTTAAAAGGATTCCAAACCGTTGTTTCACCGCAGCAACTATAAAAGGTCACCACTTCCCGTTTCCATTGCCAAAGCCAGTTCCTGTTTCATTCAGCCCATGTTAAAGTCTTGATTATTGATTCTCTGACAGATTCCTCTATCCTCGTATTCTTTCCCCAGCCTGATTATGATTCCTGCCATCTGACCCTCATTGAACCTCTGCTTCCTATACCTTGTCTTTGAATTTTCAAGAATTTGATGCTAATTTTGTTTTTTTCTAATCAGTGCCCTGTAAATGTTATTCATGCTACATGATATAATTTAATTTGGAACAGTCAGCCTTTTTTCATTGTAAGATCCGAGTCCCATATAACATACATTACTAACCCCAAAGGTCTTGTACATAAACCGTCTATTATGGAGCTGTATTTTATTAAATTAAAAAGAAAGGGGGAAAAAAAATAACTGGACATGTACCAACTGTTAAGCACAGCTGCGTTTCAGAATTAAGCAGAATAAATGTAAATATGGTTTTCTGAACCAGAAACGATTCTTGTTTAAGTACAGATGCAGACCTATTTATTATACCATAAAATGGGAGTCATTTTTAGATTTGAGGTTAGCCAAAAAATCCTTTTGCATTGCTTCATTAGGTATAACATTAAGCATTACATTTTAGCCAGTACTGGTTTCCTATAAAACTGTGGATTTTATAATGCTGCTGTAATGGGTACATTACTTCATACACCATAATTCCTTTGATTATCCCAATATATCAAACTAGTTGGTGTTTTCCGGTACATAATCTTTTAAAACCTCTGGAGGTCCTGAAGGTATTATAAACTTTCCAGAAAACAAGATCATTGCAGCAGTAGAGGCATCACTATACCCTAGAGTATTAATTCACTTAATTGTATACGATTAAACGATGGTTATGTTTTATATTATGTTTTACTTTAATTATAAAATAACCAAAGTTTTATAAGAGTTAGGACAAGAATAATAATTCCTTATCACATACATTCTTAGGGGGAAATTTATAAAAGATTATTTTCGTTTCTTTTTGATTCATTTCGATTGAATTTCATTCCCCTTTTGATTGAAAAAATGTGCATATTTTTTCAAAATTGAATAGAATCGAAATTAAATACAAAATAGCCAAAATTGCAGTAGTAACTTAAGCGCTATGCACTGTACATAATGGCACAGCTGTCGAAGCACTGCTAAGACCACTCCACACCTCCCACCATCACCCACCAACAAGTGCTATTTAAGATGAAGGGATGAGTAAATTGGAGATCAGGACAGGGGTAGGGGGCCTTATTAAACTAAATTAAGGGGTCCATGGGACTCCTATTCTAATAATAACATTTTATGCAAGTTGGGGGGTTCACTAAACTGGACCTTGGACCTGCTCCTCTTCTCCCTAACCTAATCAAGCAAGAGTAGAGGGGGAAATGTTAAAATAAATTAAGGGGTCCATGCTATATGAGGTGGGGGGGATCATTACCAGGAGGTGGTCCAGTGCTAGTTTGTGGGTAGTCTTTATCGTTAGGTTAGATTGTTGTTGGTTGTCAGTGTTTTAGATACAATATTACAGCCTTTGGTTGTTTGGATACTTTTTTGTGTTTTGCTTTACAGTTAGGATCGTTTTGTTACTGGTTTTGACTTTTGATGCTTTTGATGTTAGATCTGCAATTTAGTATAGGACTGGAGTGAATGGGTTTTGCCAGATTTAGGGGGTTATTGGCTAAAGTCCAAATTGTCTCGTAAAGGTGTGAATTTGCCACATCCCCATATTCAGGTATTCAGCAAACTCTGTGATGTGGCAAATTTGCCAGCTAATGACAGTCGCACACTACATAATAGATGACTACTGACACAGTCGCGACTTTACTATGGGAATATTGTCATGGTCGGGGATTTCCTATGGGAATCCGCTGTTTAGTCAATAAGGAGTAGAGAATCAGGGCGTAGCCACCCAAAGTGATGAGAATTCTCAATTTAGACAATAACCCCCTTATTGAGTCCAAGAATTTTTACCTATAGTTTATATTTTTGTTGAAAAGAGAAGGAAAAGTTCTTTAAACCGCGCTAGACCAACATTGGTTATTCACTGGGAAAATAATGTCACTTAAAAAAGGCGCTATCGGTAAAAAGTAGATTTTTTAACATGGCGAAATGGTCAAAATGATCAAAAATCAGGGGAAACTAATTTTTCAAACTTCCCAACCAAAATATTCAAAACAACCAGAACCAGGGACTTGGGGCATAAACTATGAGAGGGAGTTATACACTGCATTTTGTGCCATTTTGCTAGTGCAGTGGTTACAGCTGAGATGGACACATATTCCTTTGAGGCCTGGTCACTCTGACACAGCTCTGCTCTGCTGGTAAGGAAAGGGGTTAATCTACTTTTAACCCCTTTCTTTCTACTCCCTTGGATGTTTAACATTACTTTGTGTGTTGGTTTTTACTGTTTTGTATACTTTGTTGTTAAGAAGCCCAAATACAAGCCTTGTATTATTATTTGCAGAAAGGGCAGGAACTTCCAAACCAGCGATGGTAGCGCAAAAAATAGAAAACAGAAAAAGTAAAAAATCCTAGTGCATTATCCTCTTAGAATCAATGAATAAATCAAATGTATCGCAGTGAAAGTGAAAACTTATATATATTCTACACACTCAAGTGAAAAACAATTAGTGTAAACACATATGCTCTGTGCACAACAATACTGTGTAATTGAGATAATACTCCAAATCAATGAATAAAGCAATGGTGAAAATAATTTCTGTGCAAAAAACACACTTACATGCGCGGGGTGTACATTAACCCCCTCAGGGGAAAAGGCTCACCAGACGAAAAAAGATATCCAATCCTTAATATCACACTATACTGTTCATTGTACGGATCCACAGTAGATCTCAATGGGCTGTAAACTCAGAAACAGAAAAGAGGAACTCATAGGGCGGTATTTATTAAGCCCGAAAAGACTCGACTGGAGACTTTTCGGGCTTAATTTGGGCAGTCCCGATTTCCACATTATGGAAATCTGTGTTTCTCGATTTCCATAATATGGAAATCGGGTATTTATACCGATCCGTAGCCAAAAATTATAATGGCTACGGATTATTTTGGTACAAATATCTAATTTCCAGATTATGGAAATCGAAAAATACCGATTTCCATAATGTGGAAATCGGGACCGCAAGAAAGTCGGAAAGACCGGTACTGGTCTTTTCGGCTTTCTTAAATAGCGCCCATAGGGTATTAAAAGCTAGTACCATGAATTCAATGCATGAAATGTACTCACAAACGGTATTGTACAATGTGCACAATAAAAACGCTGCTAGCCTGTGGGGAATGCTGAACCTGTTGAGAGAAATAAACGTGTGTATTACTGGCCTGCGCAGGAAGAAGCTCCAGATCTAAAGGGAGCGAAATGCGTCCGTCCACCAGCAGTTCCAGCAGTCCCAGCACTACTTTACAGGCCAGTAATACACATGCTTATTTCTCTCAACAGGTTCAGCATTCCCCACAGGCTAGCAGCGCTCTATCATACTTTACCTATTTAGAAGTTGGGGATTCATTAGTGATTCTCTATACATATGCACATCTGTACACCTGTATTGATTCCTTTGATTATTGGATCTTTAGTGCAGTGGGTGGGGGTGTCTCCTGTCTGCAGTGATTCAGACTTTATTGTTTGTATTATGTATCAATATAGATTTATTTTCATTATCAGCAGTGTGCAAATCATTTAGGCTTTTCTTTTTTCTGTTGTGATATCGTTATTTCCAAGTAGCCACTGTGTTTTTGTATAATCAGATATGGCTTTAAGAGCACCAGTCTAATCTTTCTGCATATTGGGGGCCCATTCTGCAGGAGAACTAATCACCTTAGTAAAATACATATACAAGACTATAAAAATCAGTAGTATAATTGCTGCCAAGAAACATTTGAAAGAACATATGTAAGTTTGTGTGCATTACTTTCAAACCTACTCTACTGCAGAAGATAGCATTACAAAAACAAGAGATATATTAACACAAGGATCTCGGCGACACAATGAATATTCAAATAATAGTAACTGGCAGCTGAGGAATTTGTAACCCAATTAAAATGTCTGACTCTTGTTGTCTGGGAAATGCTTTATTATCAAATTAACTAACCATCGGATTATGCACACATATTAACATCATTTTTTTTCAGCTTTAAGAACCAGAGTCTGTTTGACTTTTTCAACTCCCAGTCGACAAAAAAAATATATATAATTTTGTCATGCACCGGAGAAGAAATGTTTATGATTTATCCCTAGGGATTATTTACAGAAGTTACCAATTAGCAGTTATTCATTTTGACAACTGGTTTGTCACAAAATAATGCGTCTGTCATTAATACAGAGACAAAAATGAAAGAATAAACAAATAAAAGATAAAAGCTGTTCCTCATTTACACTCCAATTGGCAATACCTCATTTAGTTAGTAACTGTCAGGACCACTTAGAAACATGTCCATGGGAAGCAGGAAGTAGTCTTAGTTGAATGCTAAAAACCTTCATTTAAGGACTGGAAAAAATCAAGCAATCTCCCTGCTTCTTTGCATCCCTGAAGCCCACCCAAAGGGAGCAAGGCTAAAGGGCAGATAACATTTTAGCTCCTCCAGTTAGATGTCTCGAATCGTGATCTACCAGGGATCTGAGTGGAGGAGCCCGATTCAGCTGCCCTTTAGCCCCTTCCTCTCTAAGACAAAAGCTTAAGGGCAGTATTTATGAAAGTCGGAAAGACCGGTACCGGTCTTTCCGACTTTCCTGCGGTCCCGATTTCCACATTATGGAAATTGGTATTTTTCGATTTCCATAATCTGGA
>JAKJJM010084173.1:0-11282 GCA_021901965.1 Pipa carvalhoi
CCCCCCCCCCCCCCCCCCGCTCGCACCAGTACTGGTAAATATTTTATTACAAAAAAAGCACTGGTTAAAACTGCCAAAAATATATAGCTTTACCTCTACAAAGCAAGAAAGAACAGTGTGTTAGTATTTGATGCTCTTTTAATCTGTACTAAAACTTTAATCAAGGAAAAGTATCTATAGTTCTGTGTTTTCACTTCATCCATAAAAATAAAATATATATTAAACCATATATGCTGCAGGTCTCTGCACCAATAAACTGTTATACTTTCAAAACTGAACTACTATAAAACACACAAGCTTCCTGGCTCTATAATTGTATGTATGTATATGTATGTATATATTTATTCATAAAGCGCCACTAGGTTACGCAGCACTGTACAATCCAACAATACATTTATAATTCAGACAAGGAAAGGTGCTTAACAAAGAGCAAGTAAAGTAAATTACAAGCATATAATCAAGAAAATTCATCACACTAAGTGCCAGGCCATGACTGAAACAAGAGGCTGGAGGTCCTTGCCCCATAGAGCTTACAATCTAAATAGGAGGAAAACTTACATAAACAGATAGGAGGGTAACAAGCGCAGTAGCATAAAGTGTCAGTTCATTAGGCTATAGGTGCCAATTAAATAAGAAAATAAATAAAAAATATTAAAAATTTGAATACATAGTTGTTTAAAGTTAAAATATAGACATAAAAGACAGTGCTAGTCCTCCAAGAGGTAAGATTTCAATTTAGTTTTGAAGATATTGATGGATTGCTCTTGGTGGAGGCAGAGGGGTATAGAATTCCAAAGATGAGGGGCAGCAAGAGAGAAGGGTTTAAGACGAGATTGTTAACAAAACACACAAATAGGCTGAACAGATCACCCCTTTAATATGGAATACATGGCAATATTGTGTGTTGTATTGATCTTCGTGCATAATTGTTGTTTTGCAGGAAGAATTACATGTTAAAGGGATAGAATAATCATCCTATTTTATAAGGGATGAACTGGGATCCTCAGCTATATGCAGTATAATTGTTTTGACCTTTGTATAACTAATCAAGTAACGTATTTTTCACTCCATAAGACGCACTTTTTCCCCCCCCCAAAAGTTGGGGGAAAAAAGTCAGTGCGACTTATGGAGCAAATATTGCTTTTCTTCAGCTGTTGTGGGGTGCGGGTAGTGGGGGGTGCTAGCCAGCTTCCCCCCCCCCTCCCCTCGCACCCCGCAGCAGCTGAAGAAAAGCATTCTCACCTTCCTCCAGCATTCCAGAGATGCGTCTCCTTCTGCGCTTCTCTCTGCAATGAGGTAAGTGGAGCGTGACATCGCTCCTCGGCACCGTCGGGTCTTGTTGGGTCTGTTCGCCGGCAACTGCCAACAAGACCCGAAGACGCTAAGGAGAGCTGTCCCACACTATTTACTTCAGTATGCAGAGAAGCGCTGAGAGGAGCCACATCGCTGGAACGCTGGGATAAGGTTAGGAGGCAGGCAGGTAGGGGAGAGATGGCAGGAGGGCAGGCAGGCAGGGGAGGGATGGCAGGAGGGTAGGCAGGCAAGGGAGTGATGGCAGGTGGGCAGCAAGGGCAGGCAGGCAGGAGAGGGGTGGAATGTTTTAGCACACCATTTGATTCAGAATTTTTTCCCTTATTTTCCTCCTTAAAATCCTAGGAGCGTCGTATGGAGAGAAAAATACAGTAATATCTTTCAAATACTTATAAATAACAAGCATTTTAATTTAGGTCATTCAATTGTCCCCTTCCCCACATTAAAATCCTTAGATTTACCTGTAGTTTATGTATGTTTATGGAAAATGCAATATGTGATGTTTTAATAGATTTTCACAAACCCTTTAAACAAATATGTTTGAAATGAAATATTGCCTTGCGTGTACACATGCACTGCTACATTTGAAATCATCCATCTTATATGGAACCACATGGTATGCAATAATCATGCAGTCCCTGAATTTTACAGTATGTAGCCAGTTTTAAAGGGATTTTTTTCACAATACTATCTTTTTAACACCAAAAATGTATAAGTTCTCCATGTTGTTGGGCTGATAGGAAATAAGTTTTATTGTTGATTGCATGATATATTAAGAAGATTTATTTGCATAATATATCACTTTTTATAGGCACACAATCCTGCAGCATGTGTAGTTTAGCATGCATTTCCCTTTAAATGTATATAGTAAAAATGCTGAGCTAAAATAACCTATTTCATTAAACTGTTTCAATATACATTAGAAGTGACCCAAACACCAATGCACATGTGCTTAATCCATTAGGAGAGTTAAATGTTTATCAGTATAACAGTCTTAGGTCGAAATTTACTAAAGTCGAAAACGATTTCTTTGACCTTTTTTTCCCCATTTTTTCCTAAAAAAAACAGCAAAAATGTTGGCGTAAAGGCTGAAAACTTAATTTTCAACCTTTTCGCCCAATTTTCAAGTGAAAAACAGGCAAAAGAAATTCATTTTTGACTAAGAGTATGATGAGCAGAATCGAATTAGAATCAAACTTGTGTAGAGGAAATGAAAGACAGAAGGGAGGGGGAGGCTGAAGCAGACAGAAAGGAAGAATAAGAGAGGATAGCTTTTGCCTCCCGCCACCTGTAATCCACTTTAGCTCAGATGAAATCTCTCTGCAGAGCTGTCTGTAGTCTAACATAACAGGTGGTGTCTCTAATGTTTAATTAAGCCTTCCAGACCACTCCCTGGACTTGGTAAGGCTTCCTCTAACAAGTCATGTACAATGAATGAGTGGAAGATAAGATGTAACAGCAGAAAAATTCCATCTTGGACTGGCATGGCAGATTCCACTTGTAGTAGATCTAACACCATTTGGAGCATTTTGGCCCCATTTAGGAAAAACAGCTCTACCTCTACTCCATTTAGTTGTAGTTCTATTGTGTCTAATAAGCATGTTGCTGAGGTAAGTAAGGGTGGGAGACAAAGTTGCTCACACTTACTTGTCTCCAAAACTGTCTGATCGTGAAGCAGCTTCATAATTGTTGAAAATGTCCTCCCCTATCCATATCATTTTCTCTCCTGCCCATCTTGTACATATACATAAATGCTGTAAGAATTCACACTGAACCAGTAACTCTAACTAAAATAATAAAAATCGTAAAAATTGCCAATGAATGTCGGTCCAAACCCCAAGGGGGTCATTCTGGAAACTCCAAATTCACTGATAGTGGACTCCCATTATAAAGTTGCAACTGCGACAATTTTTTTTAGTCGCGGTCGTGATTTTATAATGGGAGAATTGTCGCAGTCGCAACTTTATAATTGGAGTCCGCTATCAGTGAATTCGGGACGGCAAATTCGGAGTTTCTGGAATGACCTCCCAAATGTTTCCTGACATTTGTAGTAGAGATGCTGGAGTATAATGTGTGGTAAATATTAATTTTGAGGGATGTTCTCTTATCTCGGTGACCATCAAATACTATAGCCTTAGAGTAAGACTCTGAGACTATGGGGCTTATTTAAGAAAGAGTAAATTTACATGGCTAAATAGATGGTATCACATGGTACTTTCTGAACACTGTCAGATGAAAAATAACAGTGGCATATTATAGGGAATTCATCATATGAAAGTGAAATGATGCCATCTTCATATGGGTCTGTCTGAAGTAGTCAATACCACCATAGCAACATTTTTCTACATTAACGACAACATAGTGGCTATATGAACAAATTAACAAATGTCCCTAAGACATTTTTGAGATGTATCTATCAGTAGATGGAGGGCGAAATTTATAAAATTCGAAATTTTCAAATTTACAAAATTCGTAATAATCATTTACTAAAATCGAAAATGAGATTTTTTGTTTTCGAAATCCGGATTTCTATTGTGTATAGTAAGTGTAACGAGTGGTGCTTCCATGCGTGCACCGCTCATTACATCTGCCTATTCAATGCTGGCAGCCGCTGGGGAGACTCAGCTCTCCCCAGCGCTTCCTGGTTTGGCTTAGCCAACAGGAGCCACTGATGTCACAGATTAGCACTCAGCTAATAGAATTTGCCGCCGCTGACGTCATCCGTGACCTCAGCGGCTCCTGATTGGCTAAGCCAAACCAGAAAGTGCTGGGGAGAGCTGAGACTCCCCAGCGGCTACCAGCATTGAGCAGCCAGATGTAACAAGTGGTGCACGCATGGAAGCACCACTCGTTATACTTACTACACACAATAGAAATCCGGATTTCGAAAACAAAAAATCTCCTTTTCTGGATTTTCAAATCTAAAATGCCATTTTCGATTTGTGCATATCGAAAATGGCATTTTCGATTTTAGTAAATTTCGCCCATAATGTTTAACTCAGTTTATCAGATAACCCATTGTCATTTAGGAATCTATAAAATTCAATCCGGTAAGGCCATTGTCACATGAAGTGTGTGTTTTTTCAATGACGTCAAAGTGACTCATACAGAGCCCCACTGAATTATCTTGGTACAAATTTGCTTCCATTCACCACCTCTCCAACTCCGCTTATTCATCAAAATCTGCCATGAGGCGAATTCACAAACAATTAGAGTGCTTAAGATGGTCGCAGCTCTTTGCATTACTTTGCATGAACATGCACAGACTGTATCAAAAGAACAAATCCAGCAAGGAGTAATATTGACTTCGCCAGATCAAAGTGGTGAAGTAGGGGGATGATGGCAGAGCTCCAATGTGGTGTAAGGCGACTATTCATTCAAAAGTGTCAATAAGCACTGTAACCAAGTGACAACATGAAATAGGGATATAGGGACATAGAAATGGATGTATTATTCACTTGATACAGTTAGTGGAACATTGTGAGAATGACATCACTGCAATTAACTGGTGGAATTCACTTCACCATGCATCTTACTACTGTTCAACTGATTATGCTGATCTGATTTGCTTCTGCCGCTTAGTGAATGAGGAGTAGCAAATTTGCAACTATTGGAGTGTAGCGACCCGAAGTGATGCATTTACATTTCAACAAAACAAATTGCACTTTCATAGTAACGTAGTTTATAAGGCTGAAAAAAACTCCATCCAATTCAGCTTATTTTCCTGCAATGTTGATCCAGAGGAAGGCAAAAAAAAAACCCATGAGGGAAGAGCCAATTATCTTCATATTAGGGAAAAAATTCCTTCCTTACTCCAGTATGGCAATCAGAATAAATTCCCTGGATCAAGATACTACTTTCAGAATAAACCCCTGCGTATCTAGAAAGTTCTAGGTTATGCAAAAGAAGACCCATCTATCAAGAGAGTAGAGGAGCATTCCAGACACTTGTGGGCCATTAAATTGGGGTGATTTGGTTTGACAAAAATAGTAATTCTATGCATTATTAGTCTGAATTTTGGCCAGTATTTTCATAAAGCTTAGTCCGCCAATCACTTGCAATTGCAGTCGCTGACATACACTGTGGGAGTTGTCCATGCTCCAAGGTCAGGCCAAGGAGTAGGCAGGATAGGCAGCTACCTAGGGTGCTGCTGGAGGGAGGGCACCATCTTTGTGTTCGATCCACCTCCTTTCTCCTGTCCCTACTGACCTCTTCCCTGGCCTGGCTGTGTCTTGCTCTAGCGCTTAGCGCTACAGTTAACCTCCCCCAGCGCTGCCTTTAACTTCCTGTGATCTCACAGGTAGTTAAAAGCAGTGCTGGGGAGAGGATTGCTGTAGAACTGAGTGCTAGAGAAGACACAGCCGGGCCAGGCTATTGAAGAGGTAAGTAGGGACAGGGAAAAGGAAGAGGGGAGAACACCAAGATAGCACCCCTCTTCCTTCAGAGGGCATAGAGTAGGGAAGGGGGTTGTAGGGACAGCACAGTATGGGAGGAGAGTTGTGGGGGCAGCATAGAATGGGGGGTTGTGGGGGCAGCATAGAATGGGGGGTTGTGGAAGCAGCACAGTATGGGAGGGGGGTTGTGGGGACAGCACAATGTAGGAGGGGGTAGCACAGTGTAGAAGAGAGTTGTGGGGGCAGCACAGTGTGGGAGAGGGGTTATGGGGCAGCACAGTGAGGGAGGGGGATGTTGTGTGGGCAGCACAGTGTGGGAGGGGGTGTTGTGGAAGCAGCACAGTATGGGGATTGGGGGATGTTGTGGGGAAGGCAGCACAGTATGGGGAATGGGGGGTGTTGTGGGGCAGCGCAGTATGGCAAAAGGTGGGGTTGGGTCAGCACTGTATCTGGAAAGTGAAGGCTGAGGCATCATAATATGGAGAAATGGTGGGTGAGAGAAAGGAACTTAAAAATTGCAGAGCTACACACTACCTTGTACCACTTTACCTGCTGCACTGTAGTGCATTATATGGGAGTACTGCTGCACTGTATGGGGCACAATGGAAGGGAGACTGCTGGGGGCAATTAAACCTTGTCCCGGCACTGCCCTGGTCTCAAAGATATTTCAGGATTTGGTGGATATTTGGAAGTAGGAGATTAACAAGTCTCTTGACATTTTTTTGAGCCACTGGAAGTTTTGAGAGATTTAGGCATAAAAAATAGCTTAGTGTAAGCTGTACAAAGGAAAACTACAAAATGATCAGTATGATTCTCCTTTGGAAAGCTGACATCCCTCTGCTTTACGCTAAAATAGGGAGCATGGTAGGCATGTATCGCCAGCAACTCTTGTGGACTAAATAGATCTTCTGTAATAAAATAATGGCAAGAAAATCCTTTGTAAGGGAATTAAACATTGTCACCTTTTTATACTTGTAAATGATTCCCACATTGCTCCAGAGCACTATTCTGAGTTCATTTGTAGCTATGTCCAACAAGTAAACATTATGTATGAATTTTATCAGTAGAGATATCACAACCCCCACTTATGGCTGTAGCTGGGTCAGTAACCGCACTTGTAAATCCATAATAAATGTAAATGGGGACAAATGGTCTTCATCTGCCACAATCACACCGCTCACTCATAGGTCTGATTGGCAGAATTTCCCCTTACACTCACGCATATCCGCATACTAAATTAGACAGACCAGCATATTCAGCACAGAAACGCACACCCTGAGGAGGTATTTACAAATCTAGTTTTAGACTTGGGCCAGTGTCCCACTACTGATCTGCAAATTATTTCCTACTGACTAGGTCCATCTGCTTGCATGCATGCGCATTACTATTGTTTGACGCTCACACATTCACATTACCCCATCCATATGCGGGAGCTGCAACTTTGGTGTTGATCTGTAGCTGCAACCTTGGTGTTATTCTGTTTCAGTTGCTGCATTATGCAGAGAACATACCTCAGAGACACAGTCTATATGGAAACCCTGATGAACTGACAAAATCCACACATGGATGATACAGATGTAGAATCCACTACAGTTATTGCAGAACTTCAGGGATGAGATTTATACCAAAACTGGAGAGGTGAAAAAAAAAACAACTTTTCTTTTCCAGCCTGCAATGCATGTGGCTACAATATAATACTGAGTTAAAATGAAGGCAGGATACTTACATTGAATGGAACATTCCATTAGCAAAACAGGGGCAGGGGGGATTATACCATAGAAATACAATACATAGAAATAGTGCAACACTTAGAATATGCATAAGAATAATAATATAGCTGCTGTGATAACACAGGTGTGATCCCACTAATGGAGGTCTGACACTTGCATCGCCATTCATACCTAGGAATTTGCAAAGAAACTGGCTAATGCTCAGATTTTTAAGCATTTAGTCCATTATTTCTTTAAAAATTGCATCCTACTAATCACCTGAAAAAAGCACATGCACAAACACAAAACCATATGCACAGGAGGAAATCCTGCCCAGGAGCACAGCTCTCTGTCCTTTACTGGTGACAGGAGGTTATATTATCAATCTACCATACCAATTTGATTTTATCTACATCAAAATATACTATTTGTAGGTACCGTAAAGGACAATTCTGAACCAGTTTTCATCATAAAAAAAAAAGATTTTTATTTTGTTAACTAAAGAAACCTATACCAGCTTCAAACTGGTTTAAAGGACAATATACTAAATCATTACAATACAGCAAATTCTCCAATTAACATGGACAAGCCATTCTGTTACTTACAGCTGAGACATCTGTCCATTTTACCCCAGTTTCTGCTAATCTTATAAACAAAACAAAGAGTATTGTCAAACTCAGTGGTGGCGCTAAAATACAATAAAAATAACAAAATAAAATAAAGAAATCAATAATATAAAGAAAAAAAGGTCCGTGATATAGATTAAAGTCCCATAAGAATTCCAAATGAAGCTCTTTTCAATATCGAAATGTATTCCCAATTGATTCAGTATATGACAAAAACCTAAAATGATCTTAGTTTGTTTAAATCCCACAGTTTAGCATACTCACCTACAAAATCTTTCAATTCAGTAGACTGAATTACTAAAATACTCCCGTACTCCCATAATTCAGTGACGTACACTGAAGTACTAAATTGCTCCCAATGTGACCTTCTCAACCAAGATCCACATAACTGAATCTAAGCTACAGTAGCTGTGGAGTTTTAACAGCAAGACGCCAGCATCGTGTGTTTAGAGGTGCATCTGGTTAACTGGTTTAATCCTTTTCATGCTGAGCTTTAAACCAACAAGGAAAATGAACCAAGTAGCTCACATATATTTTAATAGAACTAGTCTGAAATAACTTTGTCAAAGGGGATATTTAAAAGTGGAATAAATAAAATAAAGACAATGTATATATATATATATGCAGACCAGGTGTGACTGCAGATCAATAGATGTTCAATAAATCTTAGGGTATTTAAGGGCTAGAAGGCTCACAATATCATCAGGCTAGGACAAAAACACCAGAACTAAAATCACACAATGACACATCATATGTGATTTAGATGGAGTTCTGTCTGCAAATACCAATTTTAAGGGCATGAACCTCCTACATGGAATGCTGCATTAGCCATTTGAAGGGAAATTGCATTGCTTTCACCCTGTACGTGGAGGGGAAGACTGACTGCTGCTGTTGTTGCAGATTGGAGTAAAAGAAAACAAACATCTATAAACTCTCTGTGAGTAAAACAGCTGGGTGTCTTTAAACTGTCATTGATGTAAGAATGGCGAGTTCCCCCTATTATAATTAAGAAATTTAAAAAAAATTTGATTCTATGAAATGAAATTTCTCAAATTGGTAAGACTTCTCTTTCATGTTTGAGTTGCGGCAACCAATGCACTCTTTGTGCTTGAAAACCTAACTCACAGTGTGAATCTGTGTGAACAATGTGAAAGCATGTCAGCAACCAAAGAAGAGGGTGTGAGTAAACCTGATCATATATGGCTGAGATGGCTACCGATGGCCGTACAGCTTAAGTTCTGAAGTTTCCATCTTGCTACTGTCTCAGGGGGTTATTGGCTAAAGTCCAAATTGTTGCGTAATGGTGTGAATTTGCCAGCTAAAGATGGTTGCAATAGACTACAACTGTCACAGTGGAGACTTTATTATGGGAATATTGTCGCAGTTGCAATTTTACTATGGGAATATTGTCGCGGTCGCAGATTTGCTATGGGAATCCGCTGTTTGAGAATTCGACAATCAAATTATCACTTTAGCCAATAACCCCATCAAATTCTTCTTACCCCTACACCCTCTCTTTCAGTTACCTTGTTACCTTACCATGTAATCATGCTACACCTGGGTTTGTTTACACCTACTCAACTAAAAAATCATACATAAAAAAGACCTTTTATTCATCAGTGAATGATAACAAATTCCATAAACTGGCACAAAACTGTACTTAAAAAAACACTGACTTACTAAACGATACATGCACTGTGCATAGCTGGAAGGCTATGAATACCTTTTCTCCCAAACTGAGATTGCAAGGGGCACTATTTCCTCTGAATTAATATGCACAAAAGACACATTTCTGCTATGCTATCTATGCTTGTAACTGTCATAGTTTATAAATATTGCATACATTCAACTGATCAAACAAATGAAATGCTTTATAAAATTGTGCAAATCAGTGACTAAAGATAAGCAAACAAATTTACAAATCTGACCTTTAAAAGTTTGCTAATAAAGTTCACACATTTTCAGCTAATATGGTGTCCTATTTTCAATAAGAAACATAATGTCCACAATAAGTCCCACAAAGATCTCAGCACCTTGTCCCAACAAGTTTTAAATGGATTGTGATCTCTTTATAAAACCTGATTCCTGCAACATTCCTTTCAGTAGTCTAGTCTACAAGTGCCTTTTCCTAATAAAGTTTTTCCTGCACATATCCTACCATTTCTACTACCGGTAGCTTTGCACTAATTTTCTTTGTCCAGTGATTTACTATCTGACCCTACAACTCTATATCCAGAAAGAAGGAATTGCTATATCTGGGCAGTGCAGTGGCTCAGTGGTTAGCACATCTGCCTTGCAGCGCTGGGTTCAATTCCACCCTGGACTTCATCTGCATGGAGTTTGTATGTTCTCCCTGCACCTGCATGGGTTTCCTCCCATGTGTGTGACTGCAACTAGGTTGTAAGCTCCGCAGGGCAGGGGCTGAAGTGAATGATGAATCTCTGTAAAGCGTTGCGTAATATGTCAAAGCCACCAACCTCACTTACTTTTTCACTATGCTTCCACTAACTCTGGAGTGGACTGCAGCATGAAAGAACAAGTATAATGGGAGGTTTATCATTAAAATGCTTGTCTACCCTGCCACAGCATGTTGTGCAATAGAGGTGTGTATGCAACAATTACATGCTTGCATTTGAATAAAAGAAGGGAGCGTGGATAAAGGAGCACCAGAAAGCTAAAGAATGGGCAACTACTGGCAGCTGGAGAGGTTCTGTGGCTAAACCTGTGTTCTGAAGCAGTCCTAAAAAACCTCCTTATAGCTGGAAATGTTTTTTTATTTTTTTAGAAATTCTACAACTCATATTAATACTGATATCGTTTAGTAAATGCAGCAGTAATAACATTATACCACACAGGTAAGCAGAGCAAAGAAGCATGGTAACTGCAAGCTCCACTATTATATCAGTGACAAATGGTAACATGATAGTTATACATATAGCTTTTATCTGTGAATTGGAAGATTCAGTGTAGAATAAATCAGTAAATACTATAAAACAATTTCATTTATTAAATAATATAGTAAACTGGGATCACATGTAAGATAATTAAAAAGAAACATTCTGCTTTGAGTCAGAGTGGAAGCTGTCTGATCATGATGTCAGATGTGATGTTCTGAGGGATTGTCTATCAGCTTACATTATGAGGATAGAAGAATAAAAGTTGCACACACGTAGAGACTGGTGTATAACCAAATATTTTACTGACCAGTGATAACCAGTGACAAAACAACGTTTCGGGGGGCA
>JAKJJM010084176.1:0-11904 GCA_021901965.1 Pipa carvalhoi
ACTTGTCAATCAAGTAATCCGCGCCTCCTCCTACAGCCTTTCTATCCGACAAGCCTGCAGTGTCGACAATGTTGTTTCAAGCTGACAGGTGCACTTTAATATCTATACCTACTACACAATTAGTCTATAAATATGATTGTAAACCTTTGGGATTCTGGTTTGTTAGAGAAAAGCTTAACAGAAGGGATGTATCATCCCCATTTAGTTAGACCCCGCTGGCTCCACTATGACATGAGTCAGATATCACAGGATGGTGAAAGAAGTTTATTTCTATAAAAGATTTATTGTTTTGTTTTAAAAGAAAAGGTTATAAAAATATGGTAGTCTCTTCTAAGTAAATTATAGTTCTCTATTGATCTTATTTTTTTTTTTTATTTTAAGATCAATTAGATAATATTTATGAAAAGTTATAATGTACACCATTTATTTAGTAAAAATCCAATAAATCTGTTGACATAGAATTTGCTGCAACATTACTTTAATATTTGTATTAAATAGTGAGTGGTAGCTACCATATAATGTTCCTCTGAAGAACACAATGATAAATGTTGATTGTAGACAGGGCTAAATTACTATAAAAATAGAATTCTTGTTCTGAGCAATAATAAATTAAAGACACACTAACTCTGAAAATGGTTTTTGTTAATTGTACTACAAGAAACCTAAAAAGGGATACTAGCTTTCCAAAATGTTTCCAAATCTTATTACATTACACATTAAAGTACAGCGATACAAAACTAGTCATGCTTTGACTTTTATCTTAGCTGATTTCAATGATCTGTTGATAACAGATAAGCTTTTCTTTCAGGAAACGTAATTATTTTTTAGAAAAAGCTGGTTAGTGTGCCTTTAATAAATCAAAATTCATGTACAGGGAGAATTTTTAATGACCTAGGTGAATCTATAACTTTTTATAAAGTAAATTTACCTTCTTAGCTTTGTAAAGTATTTGATTAGTGCATGGAAGGCTGATTCTACAGCACTGCCCAAATTGTAACCACTACATGGAAATATATATATATATATACATTCCACTGCAGAATGCCAGATGCCTTCTTGTAATACACTCCATTATTCTCTTATTCACATCTTGGTCTTTTAAAGACTGTTTGCCTTAATTCCCAGTTATGTGCCTTTCTGAGTATGTGGCCTAGCTGCTTGTAGTATAATTGGATTATCTATGCAGACCATAATTTGTGCTCATGTCCAGCTTTGGCAGTAAAAGCTATCAAGACTGAGTGCTGGACCTATTTATTATAGCTTTTGCCGGACCACACATTGACGTATATCTGTGTGCAGTCTGTTGTATACCTTTTTTGTTCCTCTATCCCTTTAGGCAGGTTTACACATGCTAGTTCACTGACTATCCTAAATATTGTTTCCATAGTTTGTAACCAACAATAATCAATGTCCATTTCTAATCTTTTGTTAATACCTTTCACTTTAGCGTTGATTTTCACAGTGGTTAGTTACTTGCACACATTTTATTCCTTTTTGTGTTTGTAACTTTCATATTTTTTCTGTTAAATGAACTGTATATTTCAGTATTTATGCCATTGTGTGATTTTTTTTGTCTGGTTTTGTTTTCAGATGCATTGTGATCTAGCTGTGTTAGCGTTACATACCATAATGCAACTGATATTATGTAATCATCTCTCTTCCATATTCACACAATTATACTGTTCTGCTATTTCATTTCATTGAATTTGACTTTCTTGTTATAACTTTCAATATCTATTTGCTGTAAACTTTGCATTCCTATTAAAGGTGTTTGCTGCAAGGTGTTTATTGTGGTTGTTTACAATGAAAAGAACCTGAGAAATGGGTACAGGCTGAGTTTGGTTTGGAATGGCAGTTATCTCTAGGTCATATTTGTAAAGATCTTGTCTTTCAATTTAACTTCCCGATTTGTTTTGCTTTTTTTATGGTTGAAACTTAATTTAATAGTACATATTTATGAAGTACCCCAGAAGGCCTTATTTATATTTTATAAAATATGACTGAAACCTGAAAAAAAAGGAACACACTGCAATATAAATAAAGGAATATATCCTACTACATCTACTTCATGACAACATTTTTACTGCACAGGAATTACTGCCATGAAAATCCAAATGGCAACATTATTTTTCTGGTGTTAGTGGCCCTTTAAAGTGGTTACTTGTTCATGAAATATATCTTAAAAGGTGAGTAAACCCTGGCTATAAAGAAAGCTCTATTTACCTATTATCAAGCCAAATAACGATTAAGAAACTCCTGACTCACCTCTTCTTTCAGCAGAGCTCAACATCCCCCTGTAACTGCACCCTCCCCCTGCAGCACTTCCTTGTAAGGGAACAGCCACGCCCCCTCCTCTCCCTGGCTTCTCTCTTCACAGCCAACCGCACAGGCAGTCGGACAGGTCTTATCTGCGCATGCTCAAGTGTTAGGAACAGGCTTTTGACATAAGGAAAGAGGGAGGGGTTTTCCCCCAAAAGAACGGCAGTCTTTGTAGTGAATGATGTCACTTGAGGGTGGAGCTTATCTGCACTGCAGAGGAAGAGCCTGTTCATAGAAGGGCTGGGGGAGCAGGGCTGTTCAAAGTGCACCTGTCACCTCAAAAACACAAATCATAATTCAGGTTGTACTAAAGAAATAAACGTTTTTGTAATATAGAAGTATTTTTAAAAATGTACCTTTTAAGTAGCTTTTGTCTCTGCCATCTCAGTCAGCCCGACTTGAGTTGGTGTGGGTGGGGCTTAATGATTGGCATTACAGCTCCTCCAATCAGATCCCAGTTAGATCGTGATTTAAGGTATCTGATTGTAAGAGCTATAATGTCAATCATCATTAAGCCCACCCCAACTCGTGTCAGGCTGACGGAAATGGCAGAGAGAAAAGCTTGTTAAAGGTACATTTTTTAAAATACTTCTATATTACAAAAATGTTTATTTCTTTAGTACAACCTAAATTGGGATTAGTGTTTTTGAGGTGACAGGTGCACTTTAAACAAGAGGCAAATACTACTGATCCCAAAATCGCTTTTAGATTTTAATGGTTAAGTTGGCTTTCTATATGTATACATGTCAGAAATAAATAATGTTTTATCCAAACTTTACATACCCTTTAAGCGATTAACTGGATAACTCCCTGTGGGCTGGCATTTCTAATACAGCTGCTTGTATTATTCTAGAAACTGGTGACTTTAACTGGTGAGAGGTAAAAGCAATTGGCTTCATTGATAATTGTCTCAGCTGCAGTTTGCACTATAGTTTCAAATTTTCTCCCATCAGTTAGGCCCCCTTACCTGTCAATAAATGCAAGTATGGACCAAGCCCAAATATGTCATTCAGGCTGCTAAAACTTGGTGTCAATAAGCCAGCTATTCATTCCTTTTCTCCTTGTTAACAGTGCATTGGTATCACCACAGCAGTCCAGTATGTAAAGTACTAACAGACTTATTTTATGTCTAACGCTGTTTTTGTGTGGGAATCGAGAAACACTGCCATGTTCTTGGGTCCGGGGGACAAAAAGAAATTAAAAGCATGTTACAGTGTCCTGTTTATAATGTGCCACTCCCATAAAAGGTAGCTGAGACCTCATTCTATTATCACTTGTCATGTTTATTTGGACAAGTCAGTTTTGCTTTCTTAAACAACAGCTATTGAACAAGGGAAAGGTTATAGAGGAAAGGGAGGGTATTTAAACTACATTCTCCAAATGTTATTTTAAGGAAATTCACTGCCTAAAAATATCTGGTTTTCTGCATGTAGCTCCTAGTGGTATTTTTACTGTTTAGCCCAGATCGTGATTCTTTTTCCATGTAGTGTTTTCCCAGTCACAATACAAGACCTAACAAACCAGCTCCTACTTGTGAAATGACCAGGTAGCACAGCTGTATTCTGCTGTTAATTACCTCATTTTAGGCCTTACAGAGAATTTGTAAAAGTTGACTTGCGTCAATATATACTAAAATATTCACTGAAAGAGTTTAGTTCATATTTTGCCTGATGTAAGTCTTTGATATAGTGTATGTGTATATATATATATACACTATATAAAGGTGGTCCCTTTCCTTTTGGAGAGGCAAATTTGCATATAAGCAGATCCCAGCACCAATATCCTTAAGCCTGGCCAGGGCTGACTATGTAATTATTAGCTTTAGCTGTCCCAAAGGATATGGCTTTTGTTAACTGTTTAGTAAAAAGTTAGTATTTTTATTTACCTTTAAAGTATGCACAGGAAGTGCAAATTCACCCATTATACCTGGCATATATACTTACGTGCATAGCATCGTGACACTTATCTCTAGTGGAGCTGGTTTTGGACAGTGGGGTCCCATGTGCTGGTGTGTGTTTTTCAGGCTGGTGATGGGCAGAGGGGCTTAATCATGAAAGTCCGAACGGTTGCATAAATGGCCAACATTAATCGCCACTTCCCCATTTTTGCATACTCTCCAAGCTCTAATGTGGCAAATTCACAACCAATTCAAACACTTACGACTGTTGTGGACTTACAGAGCTTTTCACATCACTTGTGCACGTGCACAAGTAATTTTCATATTCCTCAAGTGTCAGAAGTCTGTTGCAGTTGCGAATACAAGGTGTACTGTGTTGCTTTTGCCAGTTTTACTTCGTCTTATTAAAGTGCCGAATTAGGGGGCTGATGGCAGAGCTCCTTCTGTCCAACTGACGCGTTCACTTCTTCGCTATGGGACTCCTCTGTTTAGTGAATAAGAAGTAGAAAATTTGCGACTATCAGAGCATAGTGACCTGAAATGATGAGATTTCACTATGACAGTTAAATTCTCACTGATGAGTAAGCCCCAGAGAGAGCACAGAATGGATCTATTTGAGCAGGGGCCCTCCTAAGTATTGGGTGCAGTTTTCACCCCCATAAAACCAGCGCTGATTTCTAGCAATTATGTTGTTCAGGGCACAGACATTTTACTAAAATTTAAGGTCCCTGGTGATTTCTTCATCACTATAAAACTGTTGAAAATTAAATTATATTTTAACTTGTTGCACAGGTTTTAAAAAAAAAAATCAACCAACTTAAGCTAGTTTTTCCAGCGCGGGCTTCTTTGTCATGACTATCTACGTAAGTGTAGCATTAACCTGTTATGTAAAGGATATAAATAGGTAAAAGAAATCTTCAAGCACACTTTCTCTTGGTGCTGCTGTCATCAAACACAATGGGGAACAATTTATATACGGTAACAAGCTGAATTTAAAAAAAAAAAGCAATGGAAAATACTCGCATTTTCTCTCACCGAATGAAATGTTTAAACCTTAAAGATTTTAGATGTGCATTAGTCAACACGTTAAAGGGCCAGTAACAATAAATATAAAAATCCCCTTTTGGATTGACATGGCAGTTAACCAAATACAGCACTTGTAAACATTTTATCTTTGAAGTTGAATATGTGAATTTTATTGTTATCTATCTGACATTTACTGCCATGTTGTATGTGGCAGTTATAAAATCCCCACCTAATCCATTGTATTCTGTGAAGCTTTGCATAATATATATTCATGAAATTTACCAGAAAACCCAATATTAAAGCTAAATATCAAACTTCCTAGATACTATTTAATTTTTTTGGCATGGGTTGAATTTCTAGTAGTTGTAAAGGCATTCAGTTCATTTTTCTTTTTGCTGTTGCTGTCCTACTGTTCCCACACCATACCACAATATTGGGGGGAAAGAAGAGAAAATCTAATTCCTTAATCCAGATTTCTTCCTATTTATGTAACAATTTTTTTAGATCCCTGCCCCTTGGTGACATTTTAACAATCCCTATAAACAATTATAACCAAGTGGCATGATGACTAGAATTATTGAGGCATCTAACTACTTGGATATCTATTCAAATGTCTGGGCTGATATTTCTGATTCTGCCTCTGTCCTTTCAAGGGATGCAACCCTCCATCCCATCAAGATTCATAAGTAAGTATACTTTTATGAAAACAGCAACAGCTGTAAGCACTTACAATGTAAATAGATTTATATTGCCAATGCTGTTTTACATTCCTTTTGAAGAAAACATTCAGGGCTTATTAATGCACAAATTTATTGTTAAGTGTATTTAAGTTGCTACACTCTAATAGGTGTGCGAAGAGTTCAGTAAGCGACCATCTTAAACATCTAAATAGGACGGGAATAAGTCAAATCACAAGCTTTTCTGAATATACCAAGATGGTATGACTGTTTGGACTCAGTTTTAAAATTGTAAGTCTGGGCCCTTTGACTATGGTAGGTCGTTTTGGCTTGCATATAATTGCGGATTGTAAAGTCTTAGGTACATTAAAATTCTTAACAGCACAGCAGGTCACATACTTTGAAATGGGAGTGTATAAAATATGCAATATTTATACTTCAGTTATTAACATGGATAATTCAGTGGAACACTGAATTTTATGTATATTATTTTAGAAGGAAATAGTGCTCCTTTAAACCTCGATGTTATTGATCTAGAAATTTGACCTACTCCTTTAAATCTTGATGTTACTGCTCTAGAAATTTGACCTTCAGAACCTTTCTTACATAAATATTTCTACATATAGGCAATTTTTTAATGGCCTAATGCAGGGGTTCTCAATCTGTGGGTCGGGACCCCATTGGGGGTCGAATGAGGATTTGCCAGGGGTCGCCTAAGACCGTTGGAAATATAGGGTTTGAATGGGGTTGTCTAATAACAATTAATGAATGGGGGTCACCAAATCACAGGGAACTGTACTAAAGGGGTCGCGGCAATAAAAAGGTTGAGAACCACTGGCCTAATGCTTTAGAGAGATGTATTCACATTCCTTTAAGTAATCATATTGCAGCAAACACATCCCAGGCAAGCACAGGTGCTATTTCCCTAATTTGAAGTTCTAGCTGGGTGCAGACATACAATTTTTCAACTGAGACAGCCTTCCAAAAGTCATACTAAGCAATCATGGTTTTACCATGACAATTTAACACAAAGTGTGTGTGTGTGTGTATGTATGTATGTATGTATGTATGTATATATATATATATATATATATATATACACACACACACACACAACATCAATCTCCTACCATACTGTTGTTGGTCTGCAGAGTTTGCAGTCATTGGCACACTGTATACCATTGTATGGCCCGTGGGCCACATCCAGCCCTCTAACTATCTCTGACCGACCCACGTGGTCCCCTGAGGCCCGAGGAGAACAGCGGCAGTGGATGCAGTGTTCGGACCCCGATCCTTATAAACTGGACCTCTAAAACCATTCCAATTTCTCATGTGGTCCTATGGGAAAGTTACTTGCCCCTCTGCTGTATACACTCTTCCTTATGAGTGATCTAATCATTTAGACAATCATCCAGTTGATTGGAACTGCTGATATCAGACAAATTTTCCTGCTGGTGATCTGGGCATTCCGTTTATGCACCCAACTTGAAGGGACTGTAAACATCAGAAAAATTAAATTGCTATTTGGATTGGCATGGCAGATATTCCTATGCAGTAAATATACCTATCTCCAGATGTCAGTCATATGTCACTCATAGAAAGCAGTACATGGGATCTGTTTAGTAATTTTAGTACCTCCCCCTAGCCAGTGTCCTGGACACTGCTCACTGGGGGACTAGAGTACTTTGACTTCTATTAACTAGAAGTCAAGGTATTGCTGTCAAATAAATCTAACATAAGGTTCCATCAAAGATTAAAAAAAAAAAATATTGACTAGATAATCAATTCAGCCTACTCCTTGTGACAAAATTGTTAAATAGGTAAAGGGATATTCTGCTTATTTTATTGGTATTCAGTGAATCCATTGATATTTATAGAATCTTAAAAAAGGATTTCTAGTTGAAGAAAAAATGGTGATGAAATATGATTTACTGTTATTAGAATCGTGATGAATAATGATTTCCCTGTCATTCATGGCTGCTTATGATTATGTGCATTTGTAAGGTTGAATAGGAACCAGTACAACCACTTTATAAATTAGCAGCATACAACTGGTCCTCTCATTCAGCAACATTCTGTTAAATGATTAATAGGGCCGGTTTTGGTGGGGGTTCAAAGTTTGGAAACCTAGAGGAGCCCCTGCTGCAACAGTCCCGTTTTAGTAACAGTAACATAGTAGCATAGTTTATAAGGCCAAAAAAAAAGACACAAGTTCATCAAGTTCAGCCTATTTGGTTCACTCTCACCTCCTGGCACTCGACTGAAAAACATATGGGGCCTCATTGTAGTTTTGCCCTTTCCTGTACTCTGTCTAAAACCGGCTCTAGTGAGTAATATTCCTATGCATACGCAAAGATACTTGTTTAACTCTCAAAACATCGTAGACAAACAATCCCTGCCTTGCAGTGCTCAGATTCCAACATTTATGTAGATGCCCCTCTAACCATGTGCAGCAAGCAAAATAACCCACAAACAGCCTCAGAGAGCCCCATTGACTTCCCTGACCGTATTCAGTTCTCTCACTAGATTTTATTTTCATATATAGGTCTGCAGATTTTTGTATCTGATAAGAGACAGTACGTCTCTTAAGTGAATGGCTGTAAGTGAATGGGGGCTCCTTGAAACTGTTTAATAAATAAAAATGGATATTGGAGTATAACTTATTTATCCAACGCATAACCAAGTAAGAGTCACTAGCTACATGAGGCATCTACTTAGGGTGGAGCTTCAGAATCTAATGTTTTCATCACTATTTTTTTTTTCTAGTAGATATGTTACATTTGTTGGCAGGATATAAGCTGTAGTCTACTTCTACAGAATGTCATACATTCTATAAAATGCTTGAGGTTGGTTTTGAAAGATTGTGTGATCACTGGAAAAGTTCTAACCATGCCTTCCCCTTATTGCTAATGCAGTCTTTCTGTCCAGTGCCATGAAAAAGTTTCCAGTGCCATATTGTCTACTGGTTGTGTAACTTTGTAAGGGCATCCAGACTGCAGTGCCCATAATTCACTGCTGAAAAAGTCTTATTTCTGCCCCTGGGCTATTGTTTCTATGTACAGACTAATAAACAGAGGTTGGATGTGATTTCATCCACGTGCACCCTCTCAGAAAGTTGGTATCACTTAGTGGAAAAATGAAATGATTAATAACCCTTCAAAGATTCAAATAACATTGGAATTGCTGGAGTTCAATCACTTTCTAAAGTCACTGACCTAACGTCTAATCATTAAGCGGATACCATAGCACACTTGTCTATTACATCCTTCTGTCTCTGCCTTACTGACATGTTGCACTTCTGTTACATTTTAAGGAGCTTTATCCCTCTGAATTCATAAGACAAATAATAAGTTTATGCTGTGTTGTCCATGCTTTAAATAAAGTAGCTGCTAAATATTACATACATTTTAGACATATTTTATAAGGCATCATTGAAACAGGTTACCATTGACTTTGCTGATTAGAATGTCCAGTGCCACCTGCAGCTGATTAAACAGACATAATGCATTATATGAACAGATGTGAGCAAATGGACCCTGCAGGTATAAAAGGACCAGGCTGTTTGGGAGAGTACATGGAATGTATAACTGTATTGTCAATATAAATTATATTGCATTTTAAATAAGAGCTTACAACTATCAAAGTTAATTTTGGGGGAGGGGTTAGTGCTCTGTTAATCTAAAAGCAAGGACAGGTAAAATAGTTTTTACATCTATTATTACAGTAATGTGACTTGCCATTCAGAGACAAGTGATGAAGGTAAAGTCACAGGCTGGCTTGCATGCTAAATCTACCCCTTGTGCCAGGCAAGGTGCGAAATTTAAGAAAGTCAGAAAGACTGCTATAGGTCTTTCCGATTTTCTCGTGGGAGGTGATCCTCCCACGTGAATCTCGTTTTCCAGATTGTGGAAATCAGTGTTTTTCAATTTCCATAATCTGGAAATCGAGTATTTCCACTAAAAATTTTCGTAGCCATACAAGTTATGGCTACTTTTTCAGTGGAAATACATGATTTCCAGATTATGGAAATTGAAAAACACTGATTTCCACAATCTGGAAAATGAGATTCCCGCAGGAGGATTACCTCCTGCAAGAATCTTGCCAAATTAAGCCCGAAAACACTCGAATTCAACCGGAATTCCAAATTTCCAAATCGAAAATGCCATTTTTGAATTATTTATATCAAAAATGGCATTTTGGATTTTAATAAATTTCACCCTTAGTGTGAAACACACATACACAAGGAAGAGAATTCCCCTGCTCTTTGTACTGCCAGAGTTCTCAGTTTTAGGGCACAATTTACTAAAGTCGAAAATAATTTTTTCAACCTCTTCGCCCCTGTCTTTAGTTTTCAACCTATTCTCCCCCATTTTCACCTGATTTCCGGGTGAAAAAGGGGCAAAAGAGTCGAAAAAATTATTTTCAACTTTAGTAAATTTTGCCCTTAGTGTGAAACAGAGGAGTCTTGCATCCAGAAGATAAGCATCATAACGTAAAGCATAAAAAGAATATTTTATTAAAGTGGACATAATAAAAACCTGTTTTTGTTTTGCCGCTTTGTAGTGTACCTGTCCAGATCACCTCAGAATACATTCAATACCTAGGCCAACATGCTGCCTATCAGATTATTATGAAACAGAAGTAGAAGCCAGAACTGGAAATAGAAACACTGTCAGCTCCTTATCTCCCTAGTTTCCTTCTAGTGCAACATGTCCTACAGCGGCTCCGTGTTAGCGTGCATGTGTTAGGGATCAATTTAGTACAAAGCATTTCCTTATCATAAGGTGCAGTATAATGTAGGGTAATTAACATTATATTTACTTGACAAATTGGGAGGTCAGATGATTTTACTACGTGCACAGAAATTGCAAGTATATTGGCAAGGTAGAAAAAAATGGAAATGTTCTCTGTATAACAGGCAAACCATATTCATTTATGTAGTGCCAACATATCCATTAAATTCATCCCCTGCTGCTGTGGAGCTTACAGTCTATTTTCCTTACACAGTCATATACACGCAAACTGGGGACAGTTTGGTTTAGCTAACCTGGTAATATGTTTGACTGAGAAAGTGTACAGGACTGTCTGTAACAGACTCTAACAGGCTCGAGGAAAACATACAAACTGTGCAGATCATGCCCTGGGTGGAATCGAATCATGGACCCCAGAGACTGCTGCCTTTAGGAAACACTGATGGCATCATTTCACGGTATATATATCAGGCGTTTGTGCATTCAACAATAGGTTTATGTTGAATCTGTGTCTGCTTACATAGCCACTTAAAGTTTTTGCTTGGCGTCATGCTCTAATATACAATGGTACCCTTTTTTACAGAATGCTGCTTGACCAAGTTAAACATGTTTTGCTAAAAACTTATGTCAATAGAGAAAGGGTACTTACAACTATTTTGTCAAGAAAGCAACATACAATTCTCCTGATTCAAATGCTTTTATTTTCCCTTAAGAGACTTCAAGATATTATAACAGAAGGCAGAAAGTAATATTTTCTCATTAAAGGTCCATGTATAAAGCAGCTTATGGTCATGTAACACTAGCTGATTCTGTTAGTGAGATTGAAGATAATTGGTGACTGCTACTTTCCTGGGATATATTGCCCCATAACAGCCCTTATCCTTTAAGTTGCAGTCCTTTGTTGTTCTGAGTGTAAAAATGACAAGATGCCAAGTATAGTTGTATCCATATTACCTGGATGGCCATACGCGCTTATGGCACTTTTCCATCGATAAAAGATAGAAAAATATCGATTGAAATATTTTGATAAAAAAAAATCGATTGAAAATTATGGATCGGGCATCTGTTGTTTTACATCGAAAGAACTCGACAAAGTCGAAATCAAGCTTCTCGAGTTTTTTAAATTTCATCCTTAGGGCGAAATTTATTAAAATCGAAAATGCCATTTTCGATTGAAATAATCGAAAATGGCACTTTCGATTTACTAATTTCGAGTTTCATTCGAAATTTCGAG
>JAKJJM010084192.1:0-11371 GCA_021901965.1 Pipa carvalhoi
TTAGATATATCAAACTGTAATGGCTGTTGCAAACACCCAAATATTTAGAACTAAAAATGATTAAGATTAATAGGGGTGCCCAAACTTTTGCATATGACTGTACTCTGTCTCATTTCATGGTTGTGGTGTGTAATCCATAGAAAGGTTTGCCAACTTGGATTACATCAGGTTAAGAAATCAGGGTTTAGACTAGTGCAGCGGTCGGCAAACCCCTGCTCTAGAGCCACATGTGGCTCTTTAGGTGCCGCGTTGTGGCTCTGAGCCGGAGCTTTGGGCCCTCCCACCCGCCCATGACTTCCGACACTTAGTAGTGTAAGCGTCGGCGGGTCATGTGATCGGGATCGGCGCTCCACACCAAGCAGTCCTGGAGGAGGAGGGAGCAAAACGGCTCCCTCCTCAATAGAGTTTGCCAACCGCTGGACTAGTGGTTCTCAAAATGTGAGGTGGGCTGTATTTGTGAGGTACAATGGAAAGTTAGCAGTGGCACAAAAAGGAACCTTATTTAGCTGTAAAGATTTTTTTTTTTTATATATATAGTAACCTTGCCAAACAGCATTTACTTCTTTGGTGTAATATTTCTGTTGATTTATTTAATCTTATTTAATCTCTGAGGCTTTTTATTATGACTGCTTATTAATTGTTTATAGAGTATTAGGGCTAATGTAAGGAAATCTAAAAAGCATTTTTCAGGATTTTCAGCAGTAAACAAGTTGTTTGACTTCTGCCCAGTTCTAGGGCTACCGCTGTCCTACTAACTAGTGATGTATCTCAGCAATGATGATACTTGAAATCTCTTGTTTATAATAATGGTGACTCTAGCTGTGTGTTTGCTAAATATGTATATTTTATTACATAATGGCAATGTAATCTCAAAGTTTGAGAACCACTGTTATAGACTATGGGATGGACATGTCGTCAAATTATGTGCTATACCAGATAAGAGAAGTTGTGTGTGACTTGGTGAGAATATCTGATTTCTGCTCCTTTACAGCAGTAATTAGCTACACTTTAAAGCTGGTGTAGATTAATTTAAATATCCAAGAAATCCTAGGTAAGGTGCAATAGTGTGCACATTTGATTAGTTGATCACTTCTAGTTAGAACTAGCTATCCAGCATTTAGTGTCCCTTTAACTATATAATTTTGAAAATTTTTAAGTGAAAGTACTTCAGTATAAAAATAACTAAATTCAGATAAGGACTTAGCATCTTTATTGACCCAGACATAAGGTGTATGTATTTGAAGCCCATGATTGCAAATCTTAAAATATTCTAATTACTTGGTTATAGATGCAAACTCATGCAACAGACATCATCTCCAGTAGTTTTGGATCCTGTCACTCCCACCAAACAGCGTTTCAGCCGAAACACGAGCATATCTGCAGATACTTTGATTTGTGCTGATCTTTCCAAGGTGACTTGTAAAAAGCAGTTGAATATCCTTGCAGAGCTTTATTCAGCTTGTATAGCAGGTAAGCCCGATGTTGGATAATTGACATCTACCACAAATCCTTTATAATAGTACTAAAAGTAATTTGTGAAATTATTGGTGTATTTTCAAGTAAGCCTGTCTGCCTGCCAGATATATAATACAGTAGATTCCCAATCACATTTCTATAAATCAGCTAGTTCTTAGCTCCTTAGCATACATTTTAGCTATATAATACTGTGGAATACTTATTTGCCTTTGTATAACAACTAGAAATATATATCTTTATTTGTTGCGGTTCATGTATGGTGTTTTCAAGTTAGAATTTTTACCAACTCAGGATTTACTTCTTGCGTCTTATGCTTGAAGCAGGGATCCTAATCACACGTCCTTCTTGCTATGGGTTCTCACAGGACACTGGGTTCAACAGAATCTGACTAATTTAGCTGAATTTATATTCAAAGGCATGTAATATTAAACATTTGTAATATTTTTTCTCTTTCGTTGCAGCAAATCTTGTTCCAAATATTTTCCTGGAAATTTTCTTTGTCCTACAGCTTCTCACATCAAGAGGAAATGCCAGCAGTGATGGTGACCTTGAATTTAAAAGCAACCGTAAAGGTCAATAACTAAGTTACTGAAATTGTCATCATTTTGGAGGTTTTTCAAGCTATCACTGTCTAGTTATAATTATTTTTTTTTCTGAATTTATTTCTTTAACAAAAATAAAAACAATACAAAAATCCAAACTCAGATTTTTTTTCTTATACAGTAATATTCTTCTTTATTTAAGGATAACTTTGGAGCCATTGCTAATATATCTAGCTATTGGTTGACTTCAATTGAATTGGTGCTATTTTTTATTTGTTAGTATAACCTACTACTGATATATTGACCATATTACATTCATAGTGTAGTGAATGAAGCTTGATCAGTATTCAGAATTAGTGATCATAATACAGTTACAATTATTTCAATAGTGTTCTCCAACCCCAGTTTTTTGTGCTAATTTGACCAAAAGCTGAATGAAGCATGGACTGACAGATTTAAAAATGCTCATCTGTACAAGTCTCAGGCTACAGCTCCCAAAGATCATAAGCAGGAAAGAATAACCTTTTTATTTTTGTAATAATACTTTTTCTTTTCCAGATGCAGTGGAACAACAGTACTTTCAAAGTGTGCACAACTGCGTATTTTTTGCTGTGGTGGTTCTCGATTTTCAGTCTCCGTATGTTTCTAATTTTTATTGATGTCTACTTCAATGTATACATAAAACTGCACTTTAGTAATGAGGTATTTACTTGAAAAATGTCCCTTATTCATGTCTACCCCCAAAAACACTCTCACCCGCTTTTTAATTCACTTCTCTGGTTTACTTTACTTCCTCATTCTCCTCCCTGGCAGCTTGCTGGATGGTGAAGATTCTCCCTGCCCTCCATTCATAACTCGATTAGTTAGGATGTTAAAGGAAAAAACACCAGGACGTTTTGCTTTTTATAAAAAAGTTGACTAATTATAAAACATTAAAACCGCACTCTTTAACCTTATCAAAAAGGTTTATGTATAATACAAAATTATGATTTGATTATTACAAAAAGGGAAGAGTGTTAGCTTCCTGTAAAATTATCTAATGCTACGGAGGCATTCATTACATAAAAGTGTGTGCCCTGGCAATATTTTACTTACCTCAACCAAAGTAACCACCAACTCAGCATTTTGGACAAATGAAAGGGTCTGTCTCTAGGAAAGAGTCCAACATACACTACAAAGCAATCTACCCTTCCAGAAGTTCTAAACTGTCTGTATTTTAATTTAAAAAAAAAAAAAAAATTTACTTTCACTTAGTCTGCAGTCAGTATGTGTTTTGTTAAGGTAATCTGACAATAGCTGTCCTTCAATTGTGACATTTTACAAATTAATGCTGTATCAGTTCAAACAGGATGTTTCTACTTTTGGTGTTATAGATCATTTAAAGGAGAACTATAGTGAGATTACATCTTTACATATGTTGTACTATACCTTAGTGAGAACCCATTCGTCCCAGTAGTTGTTTCATCTGATACTGGATAATTTATTACTCAGCCTTCTAAAACTCCTGTAGGAGGCAGACATTTTTGAAGACATTTTGTCTAATGTGGAAGACATTGTCATCTACTGTGGAATGTGACGCCTGCGTACAAGTTAACTGATCTCTGTAATCTCCTGCTTTTCAAACCGAAACAGTGAGGTCAAAAATTCAGCACGCTGATTAACCAATAGCAGCCAGACAGCTTCTCTTCTCCTGTTACTTAACTTGCAAGAGGGAAAGGGGAGGGGGAGTGGGGGAGGACAAAATGTCAGCTCCATTAGAACTGCACAAATCAAGCTGATGGCAAGTATTATCTCTTATCTAAACGTTTTTTTTTTAACTATTTGTGGTAGCAATTGGCTTTAGTCTAAAGGAGTTTTATATATATTTGGGCAGTTATATCGGCACTATAGTTCTTCTTTAAAGCATTAGCTTCTCCATCCTTTAGTTCAACATATGTACTTCTGAGATTAAATGGAACGCCTTGCCAGTTCAATATTTATATTACTAATTGAATCTGTATTTTGAAAATAAATAAATAAATAAAAGCATTAGAATAGAACATTTTATTTTTCTGCCTTCTTCTATCCTACCTAAATTATTTTGCCTTTTTAATCTACAGTTGATCTAAAGCATGTAAATACCATATTTTTAAACATTCACTATTTCATTCAGTTTCTTTATGACCTAATATGTCTAATTCTTCTTTATTGGCAAGCTCAAAAATAAAATATTTACAGTATCTAACATTAGGGGTGTGAAGGAGCCTATGGAAGATAATTGTACTTACTGATGAATGTCTTTTATTGTCCCCCCCCCCAACTTTTAAGTAGAAGCAATCATAATATACAGGAAAAAACACCAATAAAGGAAATGGCAGCGCCTATTTATAAATAAATAACAGCAGATAAATATAAAAACATATAAATGGACAATATATAAAAACTTGCTGCTCCAAATGCAAATGGACTGCCGAACATCCAGTGAATAATGGTACAGACCTATAACGATAAGAGATAAGGAGCGCAAAAAAGAGGAAAAAACTCCTCTAAGTGTAGTAATTCAATAAATATTAATTGAACTTTCCAAAAAATACAGTGTAAAGTGAATCAAACAGTAATAAAACTTGATTGAAGTGTATCATATATAAACTAAAAATAGGTCTATACTAGAAGCAATCATAATCTCTGATTTGCAGCACAAATTGCTTTTGTGTATTTAAAAATACATTGTAAAGGCAAGCATTTATTATTTCTGTTGAGAATGGGCAAATGAAAAACATACATACCTAAATATTAACTAGCACTAAGCAATTTCACTTTAATGTGCACTCATGCTGATGTATCACATTTAATATTATTAATTTCTGAAGTCCTTGTGACATAGATCAGTTGAATTCCATGTCTGCCCTGTACTCTATTCTTTCAATTACTTCATTATGGTTTAGAGCTATTGACAGACCCTCATAGCTCATAGTGCTAACAGCACCATGCTCTAAATGTAAGTAAGAGAGCCACAGTTTCAGGCATTGTTTGACTTTGACAGCTTAGTGATGGATGTGGTGCAAGCTTGATTTAATGCCAGTAGCATTTTAATTGTGAAAATACCTGTTTCACATAATTATTTTAACATGTTTGCATCCTGCAGAGTGGTTACACATTTGGATAAAGGTACTTTGAAACTTCTTGCAGAGAATGAACGTATTTCAGCATTTTCACCCACCCTACAGGATCTCCTTCTTAAAGCCTATGAAAACTGCACAGCAAAGGTACATTACCAAACCAAAATTACCATTCTGACACATCTATACTCACATGCACACAGTGGGGTCTAACAGTCTAGTCTTTGGTATATACCCTTTGTTTTCATGATAGTGTACACTGAAACTACCATGTACTCAAGTCTGTGCAAAATCTGGTAATCCACGGTATCCAATATTGAATTGAGAATGTTCCAAAGAGTACCATAGGATTTTATGAAATGCGTGTACGTATTTCATAGGTTTAGGGTCAGGTGACTTTGGTGGAAATCCATGACATTGAGCAGCCCTTGCTCTTTTTTTTTTTTCTTGCACTTCTTAGGATTTCAAATAGTACTTGCAAATCTTTTCCATTTATATTTGATCATTATTCTGCTGCATTTTGAATCTTACTTCACAAAGATCCAAACCAGAGGGAATATAGAAGGTGTCCTTGGCTTGACTATTCACACCACTGTGCTACAGTGTTGATTTGATTCACTGTGATTTTATTTCTGTCCCTTAAGGCCAGGGTCAAACTAATGTTTTCACATCTGGTGAGTTCTCAAGAAAAAGTTACCCAAAAGAACTTGTATATAATGTGTGTATATGCCATACTTGAATTACAAGCTGTGAAAGAAATACAAAAATGCTCCTGGCAACATTTTAGTTTGCTAAACGCCACATGAATTCTTAGAGCAACCCTTTCACACAAAAGTCACAGCTGTTTCTGAGAAAATTCACCAAAAAGCTACCTGACATAAAGACACTAGTGTGGTCTCAGCCTTACACTATGCACCTCCGATATTGATTCCCTGTTAAATGCTCATATGCCAAGCATTTGGCCTTATATTTCTTGACAAGTGGTTTAAAGACTGATACCTGGCATTTAACAAAACTACCAGCTAAGCTGTCTTTTGATGCTGTTTTTACGATTGGAGTCTCAGAACATTCTTTGATGAAGCTGCTGTTTTTCATCTGTGAGCAAAGATTTATGCATTACTCTTTTGATGGTGTAGTCACTTATGATCTCCCAATAGTGCTTTAGACGAAACTGATTTAATTTTGGCAAAGAATATTAATGCACTGTGTACATCACCTTGTAAACTTGTATTAAGCCCTTCTTTTCTTGGAATAACTATTTCACTTTTTCAGTTGTTTCTATTTTTCTCATGGCCATGGGACTTCTTAGTATGAGAAACTGCTTACAACCACTGAGGCACTGCCAAAATTTAGAATTGGTGAACAGTGGCTGCAAGTTGATGTATGTAATCTGAACTTGTTAACAGTTAATGTCACTAATGTGCTTAAATTGAAATAGTGGTTTAGAAAAGAGAATTTTATGCTTCATAACTTTTGTTTTACATCTTGAAACAGTCTATAATTAAATGAGAGGTCCTGTTTTTTCCAGTGTGGCTCAGGTTTTTGGATCCCGCTGTTTATGTATATTTATGTAATGTATAGAATGTGCCATTCTTAAGCTCCATATTCATCATGCCTTGCTCAAGACTGGTGAAAGGAGTCTCATATCTCTTGAAAACTTTAACACTGATAGTTAGTCTAATAAAAAGTTATTAAATATTGCAATACTTATAAAATATATATACTTACACATTTATATAGTATTGTGCCAGAGTTTTAGGGAAAAAATGTTGCAAATTAAGAAAGTTTTAAAAAAATTAAAGTTTTAATAGTTTATTTTTATCAATTGACAAAATACAAATGGCGGTCACACCAAATATAGATTTGATTTAGATTTCTCTATTGTTTATTCAGTTAGCATTTTATGAATTGATAAAAATAAACTAAAAATTATTATTATGACTCTGGATATAGACAGCACCTCCTAAGATAAAAATGGTGCATGGTCAAAAAATATTATATTGAAAAGAAGTAAGGACCAGCACTTCCTATTCCTAACAAACAAAATATGTATTTTTTATTTTATATATACAGTCCCAGTGGTATAGCACTCACCTAAAACATATTCACTTACCTGGGTGCTTCCTGCAAGAAATATCCAGCATGTATAAATAATATGGAGGCAGTCTCAGGACTTTTATACCAAAAATGTTTAAGTACCAGCCATTTACACTATGATTATTATATGCCAGACCTGGGCATTGTACAGCCTGCGGGCCACATCCGGCCCTCTAACCATCTCTGACCGGCCCGCGTGAGCCTGCGAAAACGGGGGGTGGGGAGGTGTGGCCAATTGCCATAGGTGCCGGCAAGTTAACTATATTACTCTTGTCCTCTTACCCCATTCCAGTTTCTCTTGTGGCCCCATGGGAAAATTAATTGCCCACCCCTGTTCTATGCGTTTTAGTTTCATCTGAACTGTCATCAAATAAAAAATTAATTATAGCAAATGACTACTTCCATAGTATCATGCTACATGTGAAATGACTAATAGCTCTTTATCACCTTATTGGTCTTTATATTCTAGGTGTCCCTTTTGTTCCCTGCTTCCATACAGTCTGTGTCATTTCAGCCTGAAACAGACAACAGAACTAACTTTCCCAGTGACCGTGCCTTCCACATATTTAAGAAACAAAGGTAGGCTTTTTTCAGTAATTTCAGTGTTGTAAGTTCCTTAAACAATTATGAATTTGCATTTGCTTTAAATTTACTCTGTTCTGTAGAGAATTTGAATTGTTGCAGATAGCTCCTTGGAGCTTAGTATCATCTGGTTCTGCACCCAGTGTATATAAATGCACTTCTCAACTACATCCAGTTGCTCTGTCTCTGCTGTTTACCTTTTTTTGCATCTATTCACCGCCTTTCCATTCCATTACTTGGTCCTGTTGAAGTAATAGAGTAGAGGCTGGTAGTTATTGAGAAATATAGAAATGTTATCAAAAGTCGGTTAACAGCATATTGTCTTTAGAAGAACAATAGACTGATTTACAGAAAAGTTTTATTTAAGTAGTTTTATTCTGTACTCTCTGTTTGTGAGGTCTGTCACTATGTTTTTTTCCCCCTTTTATACTGTTCTAGGGACATTTTCTATGAATTGCTGCGGGAGTGGGAAGATAAACATGAAAAAACTGATTGGGATTTTGAGCGTGGTCTTGGTGGTAGGATCAGGTAAACGATATTTATTATTTTATGTGTGGGGCAATATTATCAGGATGCACTGCTGAATGTTCCCCCCCGAAACTTTTCCTTTTTTTGACCATTTACATTTGGATGTCTGCACAATAAACAACCACCTTGGATTTATATGGATGCCTACTCTTGTTATTTTGCACTGCTGAATGAAACAGCCATGTTGTTTCTATGTTTAATATATTTTTTGCCAAAGCCTTTAAAGAGAGATATTTTTCAGATAGATTTTCTAAAGTGTTTGACCTAATTCAGAATTTCTTCTTTTGTTTAAAACACAAATAAAACTTATTCCAGTATTCAGAATCACCTAGAAAATAGTGACTATTATATCATAGATTTTCAGTTGACCTTTAATGGGAATTACTGTCATGGGGCCACTAAAACTTTTAAGTTTAGAAAGGCTAAATTCAATCAGCTTAGAGATGTCCTTACTATCATTGAGATAATGTTCTCAATAATAAGAGTACAGGCACTAAATGGGATAAATGCCAAAAAGCATTTACAGTGCTAAAACAGGAAGGCAGTATAAAAGCACTGCAAAGGTATAGAGTTCAAATCAAATTATGTAAAACAAAAAATTAAAGCAGTTAAGTTGGAGACAAACTTATTGAGAATGTACATAAATAAATAATAAGATTAAAACAAAGCGTTGGCCCCTTAAAATATAATGAGGGGGTTATCTGTGGAGGGAGATGAGGAGAAAGCAAATTTATTAATCAAGTTTTTCTCCACTGTGTTCACAGAGGATAATGAAATGTCATGTGAAATGAAGAGAAATAAAATAAATGTCTAACCCAGGATGAAGTACTTCGCTGTCTTAACATGATTAAAATAGATAAATCACCAGGTCCAGAAAATACACACCCTGTGTATACACACAGTCATACACAGATTATTTTTAATATTTAGGGACTCTATAATGAAAGGGACTGTTCCACAGGAAAATGTGATACCTATATTCAAAAAGGAGTCAGTATGAGCATGAAAATTATAGACCTGTAAGTCTAACTTCTATTGTGGGTAAAATGTTGAAGGCTTTCTAAGAGATGCCATCCTGGAGTATCTCAGTTCAAAGAAATATATAACTCCGCATCAGCATGGGTTTATGAGGGATCAATACTGCCAAACAAATCTAATTAGATTCTATGAGGAGGTCAGTTAATAGACTGGACCAGGGGAATCACTGGATGTCATATACCTTGATTTTTCCAAAGCATTTGATACAGTGTCACACAAAAAGGCTGGTACATAAAGTGAGAATGCTTGGACTGGGGGTAAATGTGGGTTAGTAACTGGCTCAGTAATAGGAAGCAGAGGGTGGTTATTAATAGTAAATACTCATATAGGGTTACTGTTAATAGTGGTGTACCCCAGGTGTCCGTTTTAGGCCCTCTTCAGTATATTTATAAATTACCTTGTTGAGGGATTGCATAGAAAACTAAAATTTTTGCAGATGATACTAAACTGTGTAAAGTATTTAATGCAAAAGACGATAGTATTTTATTACAGATGGGTCTAGATTAGTGTGGATCGAACAGCTCTGCTAAAGGTTAGTCCGACACGAACTTTACCTTTTTTCCAAACCCGAGCCGAACCAAAATTTTTGCTACAAGTTCGGGGTTCGGCTCCGGTTCAGGGCCGAACTATTTATTTAAATCATTAACCGGCAAGTTAAGCGGGTAATGATTTAAATGTCCAATTATTTCCATATCGCTAATGCAATATTAGCGCTATGGAAATAATTTGTTTAAATTCGTTTCAATGAAACAAATTTTAGCTAGTAGGGGTTCCTGGGACCCCCACGCCTCTCCCCAGTATCACCCTCACTTAGCCCAGCGCTAAGTGAGGTTGATCGCTATTTGCAGGAAGCGACTCCCTGGGAGCCGCTTCCCTGCACCCTCACCCCTGCCCCACCATGTACCTATGGGGTAGGAGGGGCTATTTAAATTAAGGGGTTCCTGGGACCCCCTATCCCCCCACCCTGCTGCAGTGCTAGGCAGGGTGAGGGATTGCTATGTGCAAGAAGCGGCTCCATAGGAGCCACTTCCCTGCACCCTCCCTCCTGCTCCTCCATGTCGCTATGGGGTAGGGGGGCTATTCAGATAAAAAAAAGTGGTCCTTGGGACCCCTATCCCCCACCCTGCACCAGCTCTATGTGCGATGGCTATTTGCCATAGGAGCCCTGCACCCTCCCCCCTGCCCCTCTGTGTCATTTGAGGTTAGGGGGCTATTCAAATAAAAAAAGGGGTCCTTGGGTATGACCCCCTCCAGGTAGCGATCCCCACACCCCTACATACTGGTTGGTGGGAGTGGGGTGGATAGGGGTCCCAGGAACCCCTTCTTTTGATTTAAATACCCCCCCACCCCCAAAGGGAGACAGGGGCATGGGGGAGGGTACAGGGAAGTGGCTCCTATGGAGTACAAAGAAGGATTGTTAAAATTGGGATTGTTTAGTGTAGAAAAAAGATAGAGGTGACCTAATAACCATGTGTAAATATAGCAGGGGTCAATACAGAGTCCTTTCCAACAATCTATTTAAGCCAAGAACTGTAACTATAACAAGGGGGCATCCTCTGCGTATAGAGCAGCAGTTCTCAACCTGTGGGACGCGACCCGTTTGGGGGTCGCAGAACCGCTGCTCAGACATCCGGCTCCGCAAGTCCCTTTATATAGGGGTGGTTGCGTGATGATGTTGCGGCCAAACGTCATCATGTGAAGCACATACGTGATGACGTTTGGCCGCAATGTCATCACGTACGAGCGTCACATGATGACGCTTGGACGCGACGTGACTGGGCACACCCCTGCGATGACGCTGGTATAAAGGAAAGAAAGTTTCTACACCAGCATAGAAGGGGGGTTCTTTACTGTAAAAGCAGTGAGGCTATGGAAATCTCTGCCTGAAGAAGTTGTCATGGTTGATTCTGTTAAAGGAGAACTATAGTGCTGATATAACTGCCCACATACATATAAAACTCCTTTATACTAAGCCAATTGCTGACACAAATAGTTAAAAAAAGGTTTAGG
>JAKJJM010084250.1:0-10300 GCA_021901965.1 Pipa carvalhoi
GGAACCCCCCCCCCCCCCCCGAATACAGTACTTTACTAATATCAATTTTGATTTTTCAATGTTTGCATTATATCTACGATTAAAACCTCTCTCCCTTTAAATGAGAGTAGAAAGATGTGCCTGTGACACAAGCCTGCATTAATATGCATGAGAGCTTATTTAGTATGATCTAACATCTGGACCTGATACATGACCTTATTCACATATAATGAAATAACTTTAGACAAGAATAAAGCTTACAAAAAGGCTTTCTTTTAATTCATGTAACATAATTACAGTAAGGATGAAAATAGTCACATGTTCATCAAGTTTACTCAGAATAAATAAGTAAACATTTAAATAACCCTTGCCATTGTTTGTGCAGAGGAAGTTGAAAACCCCATATAAAGCTTGTCAGATTTGGTTTAACATGGGGGAAAAAAATCCTCTCTCAACCCCTATTAGTGATCAGACTGGATCAAAATGCTGCTAAATATCTTCTAAACCCACATGTTTACATTTGCCCAATTAAGATGTGCAAGTCCCAAAAACTCTACCGAGGGAACATTGCCACCTAAGTATAAGCAATCTATTTCAGATGGATTGAATTTTGAGGATTGATCATTAGGAGCCACATTCTCCAAGGTCCGAATGTGGCCTTCCGTATTCATTTTCACGAAGTGCATGATGCGAGCCGCTAACATCGTTGCGGACGCGCTTCATACGCACTTGATGGACAGGCGAACAGAGTTTTGTCTGCCGCTCGCAGAAACTCTGTTCGCCTGTTTGTCCAGCGCGTGAAGTGCGTCCGCGACAATGTTAGCGGCGCGCATCATGCTCTTCGTAAAAACAAATACGGAAGGCCACATTCGGACCTTGGAGAATGTGGCCCTAAGTTTGGAATGTCAACTTTTAATATTAATAATAGACACCTGATTACATTAATTTAAAACCACAATTTTTTTTAATAGATTAATAAGTGTATTTACCTCCACACTGTATTCCATTTTTGAAACATTCACTATTGTTAATGTGTTGCAGTATAAATTCACAGAAAGTCTAACCTGTTTAGATGTCTCTGTTAGGGGCTGCAGCATTCAATGACCTCTTGGTGTGTGATGGAGTGTTCGTATCTGAGATTACATTGTTTGCAGAGAATGCTATCTTGTATACCGATTGATTCTGGAAAGCCCAGGACCCTTAATAAAAGCAATATGACAGTAGTTTGAGGAATGCAGACAGCTTGTGTGATACCATAATGAAATAAAGACACTCATTTATTTTTTTTCAATTCTTATTTTAAGTTTGAAGTTTAAAGCAGGTGGACAGGGTCCCAGACTGCCTGATGATATTCTAACTCCCCGTGCAAGACAAATCAAGTGCAGAATAGTCAGTATGTATTAAACCATTTTCTGTGCTAAAAAAAAACAAAAAAAAATATAATGTAGTTATTTTTAACACTTTGCAAGGTGTTCATTTAAAAAGAAACCAGCTGGAATATTTTAACTAATAAGTATATAACCGTATCTGAAAAAAAGAGCACAAAAACAACGCACCAATAGTGCCTTATCACAAAAATATAAAACTAGTGATAGGCCAAACGTAGAACCCCAGTAGGAAGGCAAATAAAGGTGTAATGAATCATAAACACCCAAAATACGTGCCCAAATATATAACAAATCCCCAGTAGTGGGGAGGCTCACCAGATGACAAAGGAAATATGCCTTAAAAAACGCTTAATGCAATCAATACCTCAAAAATAGGATTCCAATATGTAACGCTGATTAGAAAGTGACCCAGCAGCAACAAAATAAACAGCTGTTAATAGTGCATATAATGAATCAAATATACAGCTTATCTCAATGCGTTTCGCCGCTCAAAAGATGTGCAGCTTCCTCAGGAGAGATTATTCTATAACAGCAGTGAAAGTCAAATGAATTCATTTACGTTTGGCCTATTACTAGTTTTATATTTTGTGATAAGGCACTATTGGTGCGTTGTTTTTGTGCTCTTTTTTTCCGATACGGTTATATACTTATTAGTTAAAATATTCCAGCTGGTTTCTTTTTAAATGAACACCTTGCAAAGTGTTAAAAATAACTACATTTTTTTCAGATACGGTTCTGTACTTCAGATTGAGTATTTTTTTGAGAGACACTTTGGATCAAAAGAGCAGCACCGCAAGAAAAGATTCTGTTTTTGGATTTGAAAATATTTATTACCATTGGACACTTTTTCAGAGTATTTGATTCACCTTCACATATTTTGATAACTTTTGTGATTTAATCACTGTATTTGAGCGCCACTTCACATATATATGTTTTTTGCTTAATAAATATATATTGATTTTCAGCCAAAAGCGATATGTCTCCTTTAAATGACTCCTTTAGCAAATGTTTTCCTGGATAGGCATTTCAGGGAGTGTATTCTTAGAGACTCCAAGGGTAATTTTCACAATCGGCCATAGTCATGTCAGTGTATGATATATAATATATAAAAATTTTAAAAAAAATAAGTATTTTGAAATTTACAAAACACTGAGGCAAAACTGGTTAAAAATCACTGTTTCAGAAGAACACCACCTTGATTTTTCCCAATGTGCTCACCTTGTGTAAAACTAGCCCAGTTAAAATCCCCTCGGTGTAAGGTTCTCATACTACTAGTGCTTTAAAACCTGGTGGCCTGTCTTCACAGTTCGTAAATGTTTATTTTAATTTCAGCAATTTAATAACCACCTGTGTCACTGCTTGAGATATTGTTATGCTGTATTTTATGTTCTGCACATTATAAGGACAATTTAATTTTAGATGTAAATGTTTACACAGCTTGGTATTTTAGCAGATGAAAAAAAAAAGATACAAAAGTAAACTGCTGCCACTGTTATCTATGTAATATCTACTATTTATATAATATCATATACAGCTGTTTGTTGTAACACTATAATGTTTTTCAAACCTGAAAACTCACAGGATTTGACTCTTACAGAGTTTTAACAAACGTCTCGGGGAATAGTAAAATTCTATAAAGTCTGAATTGTAGTGTAAAGGTCCGAATTCGCCAGCTAAAGACAGTTGCAATAGACTGCTACTGTCGCAGTTGCGACTTTATAATGAGAATTTTGTTGCATTGAATTTCACCTAGTCATATGGTTTGAAATTAGTAAAAAAAATAAATAAATAAAAAAAATTAATCAGCAGAATGACAATTAGGCAGCACAATGTAAATGAGTTTTGTCCATACCACTTCTCTGCTCAAAATCATGCATTTTATTTAGGCACAATTATACTATTGATACATGTAATAAAATGTAGAACATTTTTATTTGGCGGACAAAATTTGGCCAGTATATCTGTATGAAGAGTATTATTTACTAGATGTCAGCTGCAAGGCACATATAGTTACTTTGTCGCTCACGTGCAGAAACCATGTACATGACTGCTTTAAAAAGATACAGATCTATTCAGTTTGTACGTCTACAAATTGTCAACAAATGTTTAGCATCTCTGGACTCTGTTGTGTGCCGAGCCCTTCAGCTGTCCTTCTGGGTAGAACTAACTAGAGTTGTGGTTTTTTTTGTTTGTTTTTTTTAAGCTCTGTACATGATATAATTATATAAATGGAGGGTGCTTCACTAACTGCTTAATAAAAATAGAATCAATGAAGGTTCTTGACGTAATAGTCTGTCATGGTGATTCTTCGCACAAAATATATGGCTTGAGTGGCTGTCCTCTCTGACATTCAGATATCAGTAATACAATTCAACAGCTGAATCATCTATGCAGCTGGAATTCCTCAAGGGAAATACATGTTTCTTTGAAAAACTTTTTACTGTATCTGCACAAAACCAGCATATTTGTTGTTAATGAGCTAACAATAAAGACACATATAATAGCTCTGTTTACATTATAATAAATAATAGTTCTCAAAAGGTCTGATTGATACTGAAAATGCTAATAACCTGTGCTATTAACGAGTTATCCGTTCTGTCACTAATCCAACTCTATAAAGAATTTATCTGGTTTCAAGGGTTGTTTACAGTTGACTTGGAGGTGTCAGGAGCAGCAGAGCAGACCACTGGAGGTACTGCCTGGACACAGCCGAGATTCCTGCCACCCATATTGATCCACCCCTGGTAGTAATGTGTGTGCCATCTTTCAGCCATAGACTAATAAACTCTCTGATGACCTACAGTTTTATAACACTGTACTCTGGGAAGATGAACTGAAATTCCATTATTTCTGTTTCTCTATCCAGTGAGGTAAAAAGATTTTGGTTGGGGTGACTTTTCCCCTGACCATTGTGTCCTTGTTGATAGTTAATAGACATTTTATCCAAAATGCATTGCTTGGTGAATCTATGCAAGATTCCTGAGATTTTATTTGATACAAATCAAAAGAAAAGAGCAGAAAATCTGTAGTGAAGCACGCATGAACTTCCAATATTCTAAAATCTGTAAAGCAAACGGAATACCTCAGTACATCCAAAAACATGCATTAAGCTAAGGAGTCCAGACATATCCTATATATCGTTCATGCAGTCCTCAGGTGACAATTCACAAAAAAGTGATTTTATATTTCAGACAATACCCTAGCCCTGAGGTATTGGGTCCTCAGGAGATTGAAATGATGAGTAAGCTCATCAAAAATCAAACACATGCAAAAGAATTATAAAATCCGTTCTTTGGCATTTAAAGTACACTTGTAGAAACTCAGTGATGTTCTTTCTACCATGGTCTTATACCAGTGCAGTTAATTTTTCTCTGACCTATGTACTTCATAGCAGTGAACAGGGCCGTTCCTAGGAAAAATTTCACTCCGGGCGAGAGCTTAAACTTGCGCCCCTCGCCCAGAGTGAAAGTTTGTGCGACCGGGGTGTGGGGGGGGGGGTGCTGGCGGTCAGAGGTGAGAGCACCCCCTCTCCCCACCTGCTCGGTGCCCCGAGCGGCCACCCGCCCCTAGGAACGACCCTGGCAGTGAATATATTTTGACTCCTGCCGTATTTGTTCCTGATAAAAAGGCCAATTTAACACCCTTGCTACAAACTCAATATCAGATAATGCCACCAAATTGTAGCATTTGCCTCTACTCCAATATTCGTAATTAACCAGTGATTTTTTTTTATTACTACTACTACAAAAAAAAAAAGCACCAATGATCTGATCTCTTTTCATGGTGTATGTATTTAGCAGAACTCTTTTGCTAACTGAAAACATTTAATTCAAACATGCAGATGAAAAAAAAGCTGCCCTTTTCTTGGGTTGTAGGGTTTAGAAGTAAACTGATCCTGCCATAAAAATAATAAGGGAATCATTGATGGAAAAAATATTTTGATGTTCAACAGTCATGTTGCTTTTCAGTTTTGCTTCAAAACACGCTGATTGCATTTTAGATTGCACTGCACACCAGATGCGACCCTCATCTCCCTTGGAAAATATTATTTCTGCCTAGCAACTAGATAATTTTCTTTGTTGAAGGAAGAAAACATGTAGGAGGCAATGGGCATAAACCATTTACTAAGTATTATTCTGCACAATCTTCTCTGACATAAGTGTACTGAAAAGGTACTTGCATGGAAAGGTCAAGATGTTTATTTTTAAATGTTTTGTTTTTGGAAAGGCTTAGGTCATGTCTATATGCTGTACTTGTAGCAAATGATTGTTCAATAGAACCTTTAAAGAAGCAGATGTGGTTTCTCATCAATGTCAACTTAATTATACAAAGTATGTCAGAGTAATGTCAATTCCATTCACTGCATCCGTCTTCCTTCTCCATTATGAATTTCATTAAGCATTCTTTATTTGAATGCAGATGTAAATTAAGTTTTAACAGCCAAAAGAAAAATGATCAATTATCCCTAACACTACATTTCATTTTAATGATAATTTAGATGCCGGTTTGCTTCATTGTTGTTTCCTTATAAAATGAGATTAAAATGAATAATAACAAGTCTTGTCTCCAACGTATACAATGCTAAAAACTAGGTTTAATACAAAGAATTGTAGTAGTAGTAGCAGCTTAATGTGAGTTTTAGAAAACAACTAAAGTGATTCTGCAGGTAATATGCTAATATACTTACCAATGCTGCTCTTTATTCCAGCACTGCCTCTTGTTACTCGGATTATTGATCTTCTTTTCTTATGCTTCCAGCACTGCAATACCCTTCACTTCCTGCTTCCTCTACATTGCTGATATGAGCAACTCACTTCCTGCTTCCTCTACATTGCCAATATGAGTAAGCACAGAAGCAGTATTCTGAATTAATACTTCTTTAGCGCTTGCTCACATCAGTGATATCGAAGAGGAGGTGTGCCTCAGAAGAGGGGATCATGACTGATTACAATGTTTAGTGCACTAGACACAATGCAAACATATATGAGCAAATAGACTTTGCAAGGTCAAAGGGGACCACACTGGTGTGTAACTGATTTTTTTCTAAGAAATATTACAATAGGACTATATAACTGCATCTTCATTCTAAAATATTTTGCATTGAATCTGAGATCTATCAAAGTTAACTTCAGTGCATGTGGTATTAACAGTGGGGGTTTAGTGTCCCTTTATGTAAGGAGACCATGGAATGGTACAGTCACCTTTAGTATGTGTGTTTTGTTGAATCATCCCTGCCTTTTAATGTCTTATTACTTAAGTGTTTTTTCTAAATGTTATCTCACTTTAAATGTTCTTCTTTTAATATTTACCTTTTTGATTTTTTTCCAGAGTTGCCGTCATCAGAACACTTGAGTGTAGCAGATGCAACATGGCTTGCTCTCAATGTTGTTTCTGGAGGTGGCAGTTCCTCCAGCTCTCAACCAATAGGAGTGACCAAAATTGCCAAATCAGTGATTGCACCATTAGCAGACCAGAACATCTCCGTGTTTATGCTGTCCACCTATCAAACTGACTTTATACTGGTAACCACTTATTTTATAAATTTGTTTTCATTATTTTTTTTAACTGCTTCATGAGGTATTATAGTGAAATTGTTTAGGCAGACTTTTACTTTACTTATTTTATTCATAATATAATAAAAGCTGTAATAATGTTTTAATAGATTAACAGTTATATAAAGCATGAATCTTTCCCAGTTTAATTATAGGTGGGAGATGTCAAGCAAGTTGACTGTTAATAATGCATGGAGAGTAGTGGGCTAATATGTATGCAGAAAGTAAAGGACACATGTAATTGCTTAGATATTTATGAGAACCTTTTTAGTAAAGTGTCAGTGACCTTAACACAAGAACTACTGTATCCAGCTGTTTCAGGGTAATATGATGACTTGCCTAATATAGTGGAATAGCAAGCAATTACACTTTCCCAATCCTACTGTAGACATTAGGACTCAGCATTGCTTATTACTCATTCTTATTGGAAAACCTTACCTAGTTAATTTAACACACTCTTTGGGTAATACTTCACTAGGAAGATTGTCATTGGCTTTTTCCTCCATAAACGATGGCAAGCTGTCTATTACAGTTCCCTATTCACTTTTAATTGTTTCAAATAAACAAATAAGTGTAAGATAAAATGGATTACAGAAATCTTGTGAACTGTTGTTTTGAAATTATCATTTGTATTGTCAAGGAAGGGGTTTCAAAGTAGCAGGTTATAATTTACATTCTGCCTTAAAAGGCTTCTCCAATCTAGAATAATCTATTAGCCAATGTCTACTTGTACCATTTTATTAAAGTGCACCTGTCAGCTTGAAACAACATTGTCGACACTGCAGGCTTGTGTCGGATAGAAAGGCTGTAGGAGGAGGTGCAGATTCCTCCCGCAATACGCACAAGCATATCTGACACACCTTAGTGGGCATGTCAGAGTGGGTTGATTGGCAGGTTGGGCACGAGATGGCGGCTCCCACAGCTTCAAATCTGGACAAGCTGACAGGTGCACTTTAAACTTGCCAAATATTATTATTGTCACTTTTTTTTTTAAACATTTGAAAGCTCCACAATTCCTCAGGTACTTGCCTGCCACCTGTTGATGGGTAAAATAATGAGATGATTAAGTGCCTAGGCACGAAACGCATAGGATTGGACATGTTGGTTTTCCTCATGTATTCCTTTTTTTAATGGATTGATAATGTTTTTAACTTTCTGCTGGACTACCGGAGATATTTTCTTTATTTTTTTCACTTGTATTTAAGTATTTAAAGAAGCATGACTATTACATTTCTTATGTTAATATAATGGCTAGAGGTACAAAATTGCTGATTGAATTCAGAGCTGGAGAACTGCTTAATTATGCACAGGTGAGTCCATACATTTGTTTGGAAAAACAAAACCATATTTGTTTCCAAAAGTGAGATTTTCAAAACCTGGGTTACTTGAAGAGGTGAGAAATTTTGCTCTGTGATGTCACCCGATGTCGTTTGCTCCCATTTTGTGGGTTATTTGTATTTTATTCAATATAAAATACTACAGCCAGGGCCGTTCCTAAGCCCGGGGCGCCAGCCGGAAGGAGAGCTGAGGGGGGCGCCGTCTGGTGTGCGCACAGGACGCTGAAAGTGGGGGCAAAAAATTTTCACCTCGCCCTGAGCGCTTTATGACCTAGGAACAGCCCTGACTACAGCTATGGCACATAGCACACGTATGCCTGAATATGTGCAGAAGTGTTTTTATTCTACCATTTCTACTAACAGATTGGTGACAAATTGATGCACGATTACAGTCTGGTTATGTCTTTGTTGCAGGTACGTGAGCGGGATTTACCTTTTGTGATGCACACACTAGCAACAGAGTTTACTATTCTGCAAGTTGTTAATGGAGAGACTGTAGCTGCTGATAATCTTGGAGTAACAAATGGATTTGTGAAACCCAAGCTTGGTACGTGTCTTCCATCTTATTCAACAATAGATTTTTGTATTACTTCATGGACTCCCCTTAAATAAACCAACTGTATGTATAAACTCTGTTATACATAATAATCCAACAGCAGTGAAGTCTGTAGTGCCACTGTATGGATGGTTAAGGATACTAGTGTACTAGCAAATGTACGATGGTCAATTTAGGAGTGATATTTCTAAGTCCAGACACAATCCCAATGGGAGGGCCCTGCTTACATTTGGAGGGGTACACTTTAACACATATAGGTGAACGGGTGTGTGGTGAACTTACAATGAATATAAATATTCAGGGTACCAGTGGTTCTTAAAGTAAAAGCAGAATGGCACATTTACACTTAATATTTACCCATAGGCCTCAAACTCACTCGTTTCCCGAGTGTCTCTTTACAGCAAGGTTAACTTTGTGGAGCACTCAACTCCTTTGGAGGGCCTCTCCACAGCAATTTTACTCTTGTCTAAAGTAATGAACCCTTGGGACCTCTGCCTATCCATTCAAGCACCTATTTAAAGTGGCTTGCAGGGCAGGACACTCTGACACCTGAGTTTACTGAATACACAGCTGATCATGCCTCTCACCTCTCAGGTGAGCTATAATAAAGATTATCCTACCTGGGCCTAACAGTTGATTCCCTTGGAGGAAAGGGAATTTCCATCCCCTTTGTGGAGGCCCAAAATCTCAAGAACTTCCCACTCCACAAAAGTGTGTACATAGCCTAAAAAGGGTCCTAAATTAATTCAGTTGTGGAGTTAACGTGTGCATGTAATAACAGATCTACAGGGCTGCTACATTTAGTGTGGCCACTATATACAACTCTTAACTCAGTAATTGTAAATCAATTAGTGAATAGACTTTATTTTGCTCACCTGGCTACACTAGCATATCTCTGTTTCCTGCAAACTGCATCATCTAATCATAGCAGGAATATATTTATGGTAATATTTTCATTTTGCTGTACTTTACCTACCAATATATAAAAGCAGCAGGAGTGTGAATTTATTATCTGTATGATGAATAAAAATAGGAATATCTTTTGTCTTCCAGTTCAGCGACCTGTTATTCATCCACTTTCCAGTCCCAGCAATATGTTTTGTGTTACTAGCCTGGACCCTTATACACTTCCGACTGTGACTACACTCCTAATGGATGTTATGTTTTACTCCAATGGGTAGGTGCAGTGCAGGAGCCTGCAGTGTTGTCATCCGTGCAAAGTATTTTATTTACCATTACAGATAACTGGAAACTACTGTATATGTATATTATTACTATAATTTAGCTTTAGAAAAAATCTTAGCACAGAAAAAATGATTTGGCTACAGTTTTTATCAGCTTCCTGTTTCCCGCTCTGTGTTTTCTCTACTTGCTTCCTTATCCCCAGCTGCTGTTTAGACAACAAGTGTTTTTTTGTTGGTCAGGAAGGCTAAACATTTACCAATGGGGCAGGTATCGGGCTAAACATTTACCAATGGGGCAGGTATC
>JAKJJM010084277.1:0-10014 GCA_021901965.1 Pipa carvalhoi
ACTTGGCGGGGATCTCGATCCGCAATCGAGATCTTTCGCCCAAAAGTAGCCATAAGTCCTATGGCTACTTTTGGGCGAAAGATCTCGAAAAGCGAGAATTCTCGGATGTGAATTCAATCGAGTCTTTGCGCTCTTAATAAATTTCACCCTATAAGACCTTAACATATGACACTGGTAGGTAAGTTAATGCAAAGCAAAACACTGTTCCCAATCCAAACACAAGGGGGGGTTATTTATTAAAGGGCGAATTCGCCTAGCGTAGTGACCTCGCGTCTGTTCGTGTCGCTACAATGAGGAAGATGCAAATTCACTTCTCCTTATTCATGAAACAGTGGCTAGATTTGTTGAACAGGCGAACGGTGATCGCTGTCAGATGCCTAGTGCGGCGTAGTCAGGCGAATAGAAGTAGGATGAGAAATTATGCGGAGTGAGGCGAATTCGACAAGTGAAGGGCAGTGGCGTCAGTCTCACATTGTCCGACTAACTGTATTCTGTGAATATTCTATTTCTATGTCACCTTGTCCCTAGGTCATGTTTTCATTTAGTCACAGTTGCCATTGTCACTATTGAATGAATAGTCGCCTTACACAACACTGGAGCCCTGTCATCAACCCCCCAATTCCCCAGTCTGATGTTGCGAAGTCAAACGGGTGAATTTGGAGCAGTTCCCCTAGTTGTATTCGCACCTCCGACACGCTCCACCGCTTGCTGAATAGTCGAATTATCTGTGCACGCGCACGCAAAGTGAGCTCCATAAGTCTGCGATCGTTGTAGTCGCCTGAATTGGTATCAAATTTATCACATCGCAGTTTTTGCTAAATAAGCGGAGTTGGAGAAGTCACGAATGGCTGCGAATTCGGGCCTTTACGTGACTGTTCGCATTTGATGAATAACCCCCCCCCCCCCAAGGTTATCTGTCAGTCTAGGAGAAGGGGAGGGGCCGAATACTTTCCCATTGCAAAAAAAAAAAAAACACTCTTCCTGTCAAAAAAAAGTAATGAATATTTGCCAACATGAAAATGAACCTTCCCTTTAATATCTGCTTTTATTGATTCGCTGAAGAGTTTAGAGAAATGAAATCACAATCTTCTTAAGGGTCCGTAACCTTGTCGCCATAATCTCTTCTTCCGTTCCACTCTGTCATACATTATTAATGTTAATGGTAGAATCGGCTGCCCCGCTCGACGCCTTGAGAAATGTAAATCCTTTATGGGAATACGGTTTACACATCCCATTATACATGACACGTTACGGATATTCTCCCGTACGAACCACTTGCGCATTTAAGGTTCAGCAAATCTTGAGGTGGAAAATTGAAGCGTAATTAAAATTTTAGGATCAAATTAGTTAATTTTTTTTTAATAATTAAAAAAAATAATAATGATCATTTTTGGAAGCGTCCGTTTACTAAAATTAGCTTGGCGTTTTATTGTCATCGGAACAAGTGTTTTGTTTATTTGCCGTCGCTAACAATGCATCCCCAGTGACATCATAAATAGACCGTACATTGCAGCAATGTCTACAGTTTATGTGCAGTAATTAATCACTGCACAATTAGCAGCTATTACTCATGCGATACAACCAAAATGGATGTTTGAAAGAATCAACCAGTAAAACTATTGTGCAGTTTGCAGCATCATAAATGTTAAATGCCTTTTTAATAGGGAAATCCTTTTGAGTGTAGGAGTGACGGTCTGTAAGATGGTTTTATGCTGTTCTCAGTCACTGCATTGGGACGTCCGTTACCTTACGCCACATTTAAAGGGGAAATAAATCCCCCGAAAATGTTATTATAGAAAAATATTTACATTATTATTTTACGGTACTTATATAAATGATGTAACTAAATATTTGTTGTTTGATAAAGTGTTGGTCTCTCTTTGCGCTGCAAAACTTAAATGTAAAGGGATCATTGTAGATGGGATTGGGGGGTTATTCTCTAAAGTGAAAACTCAACTGTCGAATTCACAAACAGCGGATTCCCATAACAAATCCACGACTGCCTCATTTCTCCCATTATAAAGTCGCGATCGCGACAATTTTTAAAGTTATGACTTTGACAACATTTCCTTTTGTAAAGTTGCGACTGCAACAATGCTCTCATAAAGTTGCAACTGCAACAGTAGCAGACTATTGCGACTGTCTATAGATGGCGAATTCACACCTTTACACGACAATTTGGACTTTAGAGAATAACCCTCGTAATCTCAATGCGTTTTTGGGCCTTTCCCTAACTGCTCTCTGCCCCGTGCCGATTGAGTTTGAAGCGTGGAAGGGAGAAAGATTTTCCGTCTGTAAGTTGTGGGAAGTAGGAGGGAAGAGGGATTGTTTTTTTATATTTATAATTGACAAGGGGACACCAATCCTACAGGACATAAATGTGTATTATTTTTTTATTTACCATTAAAAAGTTTTGCTTTGGTGGCATTGATGTTCGGATAGGGAGCAAGGGAGGGCGGGCAAGTTTAGGGCACACTTCCTGAATATGAGTTATGTAAAGCACCATAGAAAACAATGGGACTGGGTGAGGTCTGTTTAACAACATGACTGCTATCAGTAAAGATAAAAACAGACAGCACTAAAATTCATGAATCCAACTACCGTTACAAAGATAACATTTTTACAAGTGCTGTATTTTTTGTATGTGATTAATTTTTTTTTGGTGTTACTGTTTTTTTTTTAATAACAAATCTATGATATAAATGTGGTTTGAAGTAAATGAATGCTTATAAACCGTGTATATTTTAGCCCCCAGTTATTTTGAATCGCCCAATACATTTTTGGATTCACTAAAAAATAATATATTAAGATCATGGGAAGATGTATGGCTTCAATTTTAAACAGAGAAAAAAAATGTGGTCAATGAACAATTTAAAGAAAATACACGTACAGTATTTAATGCGTAACCTCCTCAACGCAACTGAACAGCTCAGGGTTGCACATTAAACTGTATATATATTTTCCATCTTTGATTAAGCACATTTTTTAGCTCTGTTTTAAAATTGGAAGCATACATCTTCCATTGATGTTAATATTATTTTATTTAAGTGAATCCAAAAATGCGTTAGGCGATCCAGAATAACAGCAGCAACTGTCTCTGTGCGGTGGTATTTACGCCTAATGGAGCACAGACCACTTAATCTTCTGTCTGGGGAATCAGCCCCATTCCCAGACAGTGGCTTCTAACATTTGGCTTAGAAAAAAGGCAGCTGCAGAAGAAAGATTGTGTGTATGTGTGTGTTTATATACATACGTGTGTGTGTGTGTGTGTTTATATACATATGTGTGTGTGTGTTTATATACATATGTGTGTGTTTATATACATACGTGTGTGTATGTATATATATATACGTGTGTGTGTGTTTATATACATACGTGTGTGTATGTCTGTGTTTATATACATACGTGTTTGTGTGTATATATACATACGTGTGTGTGTGTTTATATACATACGTGTGTGTTTATATATGTGTGTGTGTGTGTGTTTATATACATACGTGTGTGTGTGTTTATATACATATGAATGTGTGTGTTTATATATATACGTGTGTGTGTGTGTTTATATATATACGTGTGTGTGTTTATATACATACGTGTGTGTATGTGTGTGTTTATATACATAATTGTTTGTCTGTTTATATACATACGTGTGTGTGTTTATATACATACGTGTGTGTGTGTTTATATACATACGTGTGTGTGTTTATATACATATGTGTGTGTGTTTATATACATACGTGTGTGTGTGTGTTTATATACATACGTGTGTGTGTGTGTTTATATACATATGTGTGTGTGTGTTTATATACATACATGTGTGTGTGTGTATATATATGAGCATTTATCTATGTACCTGTCTACAATTATTTTTTTAAACCCGGTGAAATTTGGTGGAAATGGTGTGTTGCGTAAATAAATATACTCTTTTCTGTCATTAAAGGAACAGTAATGAAAATAAAAACAAAATAATAATAAAATGCTTTAAAATATCAATAAATGATTTCCAGTGTTTGTGTAAGTGCGTTGTTCGAAGTGAAAGTCCTCACGTTACCCCCATTTATTTAGCCACATCCTAATTGGTCACATCGTTCATTTCCCATGAATCTCAGAACCGCTAAATCACATCATTTCCAGCACGATGTAGGTAGCAACAGTGTGTAAGACTGGGGGAAATGTATCCAAGGCTTGAGACTAGGGGTAGGTAACTATTATCTGTGTTTGTGTAAATAATGTTTAAAACCAGGCGCAACTGATGTATAAAGTGTAGAAGGCTTTTAAGACCTACTTTATTTTACAATTCCCATTGTGCCTCCTTTTTTTCACACTAATGACTGGTTTGTGCAAAAAACATTGGCAAAATGTAAAGGGGTGTAATGGTTGGATTAAGTTATAATCAGATAGTTCTGATGTCAGAACAAGCTGATTATAAGGTTAGAATTTACAGGAAGTTCCAGCACTTCCTGTGTGTATTGTGTATTATATTGACATGATAATATCTTTTTGCTTTTAGCTAACATTTAGGGGGCTATTGGCTAAAGTCCGAATAGTCACGTAAAGCTCTGAATTCGCGTCTATTCTGCGCTTCCCAGTATTCGCGTATTGAGCAAACTCTGTGATGTGGCAAATACACAATCGATTTCAATGCTTCAGACGGTAACGGACTTGCAAAGATCTTCACACCACTTTGCGTGCGCGTGCACGGGTAATTCACTTATTGACCAAATGACGGAGTCTGTCAAAGTGGCGAATTATGAGAGGCATACTGCTCCAAATTCACCTGTTTGACTTTTCCACATCAGAGTGGCGAATTAAGGGGCTGATGGCAAGGCTAGAGTGATGCGTAATGCGACTATTCATTCAAAAATGACAATGGCGACTGCGACTAAGTGACAACATGACCTAGGGACAAGGTGACATAGAAATAGAATATACACAGAATAGGGTGAAGATGACATCACTGCCTTTCACTGGTCGAATTCACATCACTCCGCATCCTACTACTATTCAACTGATTACGCCGCACTACGCACCTGCTAGCATCTCTTGCCATTTGCTTGTTCACCAAGCCCATTTGCCAATAAGGAGAAGCGAATTCACATCTTCCCCAGCGTAGCGTCCCGAATTGAAGCAAAGTGAATTTCAACAGGTGTATTCGCACTTTGGCCAATAACCCCCTTAGTGGTGTAACAAACTATATATATATATAAACTGCAGACATAACCCTGCAAAGTATTTCCCTGCAAAATAGTTCTATTACAGTACGTGTAAACACATATAAATATCCAGTGCATAATTACATACTAGAGGAGGGTCTATTTAATCATATTTTTCACAATTTACCAAAGTAATTCTGCAGAATAATAAATATTTCGGAAGCCATTGTAAGAAGTAAATTACCTACCGCGCACTTAGAAGCAATGATTTATTAAAATAGGAGAGTATAAATGGACCTCCCTGTGTGAGACCGAAGGGAATTTGATTAAAGGAATAAGCCGAGGTGTTTGATAGCTATGCGTTGCTTTCAGCGCTCTGCGGGGGAATTGGGGCTTTGATATGGAGGTAGGCGGCGAGCCTTTACTGCGCTGTTACCCGGACACAAGGATATAACGGAAAAGCAAAGTCATTCAGAACAGATGGATCTGGAGTTCAGTGACTGGATATTGGCAGTACACAAGGAACCAGTCCTAGTTAGCTAATTAACTTTAACGCCCTGGAGAAAACACTTTTATTATTTACCAATTGCAGAGTTTTAGGGGGTCATTCCGGTAGCTCCGAATTTTCTGTCCCGAATTCACCTATAGCGAACTCCCATTATAAAGCCGCGACCGTGACAATTTTTTTGTCGCGGTCGCGATTTTATAATGGAAGAATTGTCGCGGTCGCGACTTCATAATGGGAGCTCGCTATAAGTGAATTCGGACGGAAAATTCGGACCTACCGGAATGACCCCCTTAAAGTAAATTTTAAATTTTATTCTCTTCAACGGGTGAATTGAGGGAAGCTTTCGTTAACATTTTGGGGTCTTGTAAGGTCCATATTCGTATTGATTCGCCGCGTCCCCCTTACTCGGTAATTCTCCATGAATGTCTCTGTACGCGCTGTTATATTATGGTGCACAGAGCTGTGTATTGCTGTATTATTTTTCATACGCTTTATGGCTTTTTTTAGATAAATCAGATGTGACTTTTGCTGTGTCTTTACCGCGAGGGATTCTTGCTGTTTTTACATTTGCAGATTACTGGTGACGAGAGTTGAGTCTTCTGGTTGCGCTGGGGTATAGAATTCACTAAGGCTGATGTTAGCGTATTCCATGTCATTCCCAGGGACATTCCTCCTTCCCAGAGAAGGCTACAGATAAGGGAGGTCTTGGATGCTCATATGCTTATCCCTGTTTGGGTTATTTTAGATTTATTAGTGGGAAAACAATTGATGCAGGTAGTACACTGAAACAAATTATATCAGTATTGTGTAACTGCTGCACATTATACTATTATACTATACTATACTATACTTTCACTGAATCTTGCAGTAGACGTGTGCACCAGCAGACATATGCACCAGTAGACGTTGTGCACCAGTAGACATGTGCACCAGTAGAAGTGTGCACCAGTAGAAGTGTGCACCAGTAGAAGTGTGCACCAGTAGACATGTGCACCAGTAGACGTTGTGCACCAGTAGAAGTGTGCACCAGCAGACGTGTGCACCAGCAGACGTGTGCACCAGTAGAAGTGTGCACCAGTAGAAGTGTGCACCAGTAGACGTGTGCACCAGTAGAAGTGTGCACCAATAGACGTGTGCACCAGTAGACGTGTGCACCAGTAGACGTGTGCACCAGTAGACGTGTGCACCAGTAGGCGTGTGCACCAGTAGACATATGCACCAGTAGACGTGTGCACCAGTAGACATATGCACCAGTAGACATGTGCACCAGTAGACATGTGCACCAGTATACATAGGCATATGTGGCTGCTGTTTTACAGTTGCCATTTTACTGGGATGCACAAAATGGAGACTGTACACATCCCTCTGGGGTGAGAAGGCAGCGGACCATGTTGTTCTTCCAGACAAGGCACTTGCACCCCTGGAGGCCTATGCTTATAGGATGGTTTCCTAGGGGATTATAGGTATAGATCTACTGGGTCTTTTGCACGATGCACTAGATATATATATGGATATTTTATGGATTTAAAGCTGTTACAGCAGGGAAATGTCTATGTATGGAGTGTTCGGTTTGTGGTGGGGGGAATCTCAGGAATTTGCCCCTGATTCAGAAAGACATTTATACACTGAGATGGTCAGGATCTTATAATAAAGATGACAGGTGCAGAGAGGAATTGGTCTCTGTGTACCAGTAAATAGAATGAAAAAATCCCCTTTCTCTCTCCCTGCTTCCCGTGTCATTCTAGAATTCAATCTTCTCGGCCTATTTTATTGTGACATATATGGTTTTCGGAGCCAACGGACTGTGCAAATTCATGTGGTGTTTGCAGAGCACAATTAAACGAAGGCTGCGAGCACTGCAATATATTTAAGGTGATGAAAATTTCAACATGGAGGTGTCGGTATATAATGATATATATTTATATAAAATGTATCCGTCTTTCCGTATTCTGTTCATGGATGGAAGAATGGTTTTGTATTATATCTTTCAATGAAACCATAAATGGTGGGATTTTGGATACTGTTTGCTACCAAATTCATTAAATTTTTCCAATTCCCATGAGGTATATTATTAGTGATATATCAACAGAAAATGAGTAGGGTGCTACAGTCACCCTAGGTAGAAACCTTGTAGGCCTTCAGCCTTAAAGGGTTGTAAAGATAAAACAATTTTTTCCAGAAATTGATTTGTTAGAAACACTTTTACTGTAAATATGATTTTTGGATTTTACTTTGATATCTATTGTGTTTATTCCATTGCACTCCCTGTTAAAGGGCAACTAAGTTCTTAGAAGATTTAAGTAGAAATAACGGGGGAAATTGTATCAAGTGGCATTATTACAATGGTAAAAGAAATAACAGCTATTTACCATTAAGGTGGTCATTCCGGTAGGTCCGAATTTTCCGTCCCGAATTCACTTATAGCGAACTCCCATTATAAAGTCGCGACCGCAACAATTTTTTTGTCGCAGTTGCGATTTTATAATGGGAGAATTGTTGCGGTCGCGACTTTATAGTGGGAGTTCGCTATAAGTGAATTCGGGACAGAAAATTCGGACCTACCCCCTGACCCCCTAAAAGTGCACCTAAAACATTAGCAATTTGCATTCTATTTTTACACTTATTATTGGTTTGTGTAAAAAATGTTACCCATTTCCCATTTGTGTCCAAATGTTAGCAATATCCGTACACAAATGGCAATCACTAACATTTTTTACACAAACCACCCCATTGGTGTAAACTAAAGATGCAAAATAGGAATCGCTACCATTTATTATTTTTACACAATTGCGTAGCTGCATCTCTAACGCCAGGGATCAGGCAGGTGTTATTTTTCTTCTTAGAATCGTTCTAAGCTTCATACATAAGTTGCGCCTGGTCTTAAACACTGATTTTCACAAAAATGAAAAAAAAAAAAAACAGGCGCAGCTGGTGCAGAATGGCCGCAAAGTGAATGATAAATTGATTTTAAAAAAGTGTCCATTTTTTATGTTAATGCCGCTTAATACATTTCCCCCCAATGTTATTGTACTTTACCAAGAAAGCTGACATTTGAGGCCCAAACAGGGCCGGCCATAGCGTGTGGGTTGCCCTGCGCCAAGGCCGAATTCGACATCCATGTTACACTTTGGAGCTTACTGTGGCGGTAATCAACACGAGCGGCAGTTTTCTTAACCTCTGCCGCACTGGGTTCTGGTGTGCCATACCAGAATGGACTCCCTCTCTGTGTATAGAAGGGTACGCAGCTGTGTATTCTCACTGTAATGCATAGAACACTTTCCCAAGGGAAGGGGGGGAATCGTCTTTCGGACGCAAATCCTCTCTCTCACCTGCCACCTGTCTCATTTGTCAGAGCGAAGGATAAAGGCACCGAATGAAGATCTGAATTTTTAATCTTATTAGAGGTTATTATGCCGCCCTCTGGAAAGGCTCGCTTAGCCTGTCTGTAGCTTGAAAATAGATTTAGAAATGGGATTTTATTTTAACCTATAGCGCAGCGCTGAAACAGGCTGTAAAGCACGGTAGCATATTACAGGAACTATAAGCGCTATAATGTGAGATTTCTTATGTATTTCGCAACATTTTATTGCCTTTGGCACCATGTTGGAGCTTGCTTAGTTAGGGGATAAATAGGGGAATTCATCAACAGGGTGATGGGGGCTAGTGACCAATCAGCTGATAGCATTCAGCGGTATAAGGAAATTAGAATTTTGAAAGACAAATTTTGATTGGTTACTATGGGTTACTAGACTTCTGTAACGATTGCCCCTGTTGATGAAAATCCCCATAAACAGGTAGACAAGAGACGGGATTGCTCTGAACAAATTTACAAGATAATTAAAGGTCAACATTCTTTTCAGGGAGATTGTATGGTCATTTCTTCAAAAATAATGATCGTAGGTACTTTTAACGGTGCCGGATTTCCCTGGAGGCACAATGGGCCGGATGCAAGAACACCCTGTGCTTATCCAGCACTGGGGCCCAAGGTATCCTGCCTTGCCTACCTGTGACTGTACTATTCCTTTTCACCATTTATGACAGAGCAGAGATGGAGAAGTAAGGCAGCCTGTGGTGTAGGAGAAAGCATACGGCATACTGATTGCAGCATCTCCTGCGCATGTTAATGAGGCCTTCGAACTCTCAGGCCACAGCAAACAGTTAGTTGGATTGGATTCTGGGTAGTTTACTAAACTCTTCTAATTCTTAAAGGGGAACTATAGTCAGATTACATCTTTACATATGCAGTACTATATACCATAGTAAAAATCATTTCTCCCCAGTAGTTTTTCCATCTGAAGCTGGATGATTTAATACACTGCACTGCAAAACTCCTGCACCAGGAAATGTGTGAGT
>JAKJJM010084292.1:0-10606 GCA_021901965.1 Pipa carvalhoi
TCCCAGTTCCACAGTCCCTGCTTTACATGCTACCGTGAGTCCCAGTTCCACAGTCCCTGCTTTACATGCTGCGGTGAGTCTCAGTTCCACAGTCCCTGCTTTACATGCTGCTGTGAGTCCCAGTTCCACATTCCCTGCTTTACATGCTGCCGTGAGCCTCAGTTCCACAGTTCCAACTGATTCGCACTTCCACAGTCACTGCTTTACATGCTGCCATGAGTCACGGTTCCACAGTCCCTGCTTTACTTGCTGTCGTGAGTCTCAGTTCCACAGTCCCTGCTTTACATGCTGCCGTGAGTCTCAGTTCCACAGTCCCTGCTTTACATGCTGCCGTGAGTCTCAGTTCCACAGTCCCTGCTTTACATGCTGCCGTGAGTCCCAGTTCCACAATCCCTGCTTTACATGCTGCTGTGAGTCGCAGTTCCACAGTCCCTGCTATACAGGCTGCTGTGAGTTGCAGTTCTACAGGTCTTACTTAAAGTATTCCTATGAGTTGCATTTGCACAGTTTATGCTTCCCTTGCACCTAGGAGTTGCAGTTCCTGCCCAAAATGCTCCTGTGAATTATTGTTCTGTTGATCCTGCACCAAAATACTTTCAGATTGTGGGCCTTCTGCCCAGCAGGTTAAATATCTGAAGTATACTGATATTGATGTTTTTGCCATCAAAATGTCCAAAAATGAATGACGATAATTTCTGGTCCTATACAAATCAGCAGAATCCGGAAGTCCAGGATATTTAATAATAATGCTGTAAAAACGTTGATCAGTGTTGGACTGACACTGGGAGCAATCCTTGTGTGTGACATTGGCCAGAGAAGATGGCCTCTTGGGGGCCTCTGAGGAGCTTCACAGTGTCACCTGTTTGGGGCCCACTGGGAATGTTCTCAGTATACTTGAGGGCCAGTCTGACACTGTCTTTGATAAATGGCAAGAAGGTTGAAATGATCTTTAAAAATTTCCCCACAAAGTTGTTCACACTGTAGTTGAAGAGGGGGGACATTCTTTGCTGATATATAAAAGTCATATCATGCTGGCATCTGCCAAGGTGATATTAAATAGGGTGAAGCAAAGTTGAAGACCTGCTTCCATTTTTACTCTATTAACTTACAGCTACAGACAATTTACTACAGACAATTTAATATAAGGTGACCTGGTTCCTTTCACAAAAGAAAATACCAAGGGATCATCTTCATATAACATAATAGATGCCTCTGTCACATAGGATATATTTTGTGTCTACCTGAAACATTTCTGCTTGTCAAGATATAATAAAGAGAGAAGTATATTGAGTTATGTCCATATAGAAGAGGCCGCACCCTGTTACACAGATAGAAGACAAAGAAGTTCCTTTAGTTAACGATCTGTAGAAGAGGTTCTGCATGGAAAGCTGTAGTAGTGTTAGGGTTAATTAGAGCTGGCAGGGGAAGCAGCAGTGATGCAGGGGCAGAAATTTACTGCGTTCACACAATGACAGGAAGGACACAGGTCTCTATGTAACCACCCCCTTCCCTACAGAACCATAATCAGAAGGGGTGGAGAGACACCAGCTCCATCGCTTAGACAATATTCTAAAGCCTGGAGGGCACTACTCACTCCTACAGGCATCTCTGGGCCTGCAGAAAATGTTCATATAGAAAGAATTGTCACAGCAGCATGTAGTAAGCTTCTGTAAAACCCTGATGTTTTTCAGGCATTATTTTATGAATTAAGAGTTTGTCTCTATGGTTGGATAGGTTGCTTATAATCAGAAAGGTTTTTTAATTTAAAAAAAAAATGTATGTATGAATAAGTTTATTTATAAAGTGTCACTATGTTACCCAGCGCTGTACAATTCAGCAATTCAAATATAGGACAGACATGGGAAAGTGCTTTACAAATGCAGTAAATTACAAGCATAAAATTATGAATATATACATCATTATAAATGCCTGGTAGTGACCGAAACAAGAGGATGAAGGTCCCTACTCCATAGAGCTTACAACCTAAATGCTTGTCTGCAGGTATGGTGTATGTCTTCCCTCAGGTGTAAGAGAACTACTACAAATATCAATTATTTAAATGTACCTCTAGTAGTATGATCTCTGTCTGAGGACCCAGTATTCACCTATCATTTAGTATTTGGAAAATGTATACTGCAAGTATGCATAACCCTTGGCACAATGCATTAATGACATACCATATGAACAATAGTGCAAACTTTAATAATGTTGCAAAATTGCTTTGGTGCAGGGCCTCGGGTGTGCGTTGCAGCTTCCAAAATCAGGAAGTAAAGGACTGCATACAAAAAATACACTGGATATAGCCTTTTATTGGACCATCTTTGCTGGTAAAAACAAACTATGCTTCATGCATTAATGGTCCCTCTCATACAATCCTGCTCTTTTTGTAGAACCAAAAAAGCATGTATAAATGCTGCCCCTAAGCTCATTGTTCTCTTTGACATTCCCATGCAAGCATGTGTTTTTCATTTGTGTTAGTTGACTGAGCTGTAACATGCAGCAACTGTGGAGCATTATGACTGGTGGTCTAACACACACATCACCATTTATCCCTTTGGGCTCATATTAATGGACCTATAAAACCAGAGGATTGAAATGGTAGTTATTGCTACACAGTGCAGTTAAAGTGCTTATATGTATTGCTTAGTGTTTGTTTTTCACTTTACTGGTTGCAGCCATATTCAATCTGCCATGTAAACAAGCTCCGTCCCATTGTTTTCTTAGAAACTTTAGATAATGCATGTTTTTGACATTCCATGGAAAATGGAACAAGTAAAAAATAGCTGCAAAATGAACCACACAACGCGAAAAAAAATTTCAGCTTTATAGATAACATTATTAAAATTACAGTTACATTACTGGCTCAAAACATGCTTAGTGTGCACTTCTTAGGGACTGAGACAAAATAGGCAATTATATTGTCAGACAGGAGTGCTTGGACCCACCAGGAAGAAGAGATCAGAGGCCCAATATGCAAAAGATTTTTTTTCTTGTCTCTTCATTCTCCACTTCAGTCACTATGATTAACCTGTATCTTACCTCTTTTTTGTCTGTAAACGTTTCCCCACTTTACACTACTATGATGAAATCTAACTCTTCTAGTTATGGATTAAACACTGCCAGTAGAATTCATCAACAGGGGCAATCTTTAAGCTTTCTAGTTACCTATAGAAACCAATCAGCTGTTAGCATATACTGATACAGGTAAGATGGAAATATGACAGGCAGCCTTTGATTGATAGCAATAGGTTACAGACCTCTGAAAAGTTTAGCCTTGTTGATGAATTTCCCTGTGTGTCTTCCTGCAAGGACCAACAATTTTTAGCACACGTGACAAAATACTAAGAAACATGAGTAAACAGCCTCCAGAGAGGCCCCATTCACCCACCTGATGTGCCCACCGGCAGCCACTGCCACTTCTGTCAGCAGGTGTTTTACTGTGAGAAAATGCCTGCTGACAGAGGTGGAAGCAGTTGCCAGTGGTATTTCAGGTAAGTGAACTGGGGTTCTTTGGAAACTGCTTGCTAATGTTACAATTTTGTTGCATGTAGCAAAATGAATAGTGAGGCCTTGCCCCACTTATTCATTTCTAATCTGTACTGAAACCTGGACTAAATATCGCCTATAATTCTTTATTTTTTACATTTCATCCACTTAGAAGACTACTGGTGAAATTTACTACAATTGAAAAGTAGGTTTTTGACCTTTCTGGCCCATTTTTCTGGCCATACTTTTCAATTTTAGTTAATTTTGCCCTATATATTAGAAACTCACATTCCACAGGGATGTGTACCAATTACACATATTGCAAATCACTTTGCTCTATAGGCACCCCTATTGCAATGTACATTTCAGTGAATTTATTATCAGTCCTGCTGCATGGAGATTGTTAAAGTGTAAAAGGATAGCATTGCCACAGCTGTCTTTCAGATGAATACAGCCATATAAACAGAAAATGCATGGTTAAGTATTTTAGTTCAAAACACGATTGCCTCTCCCTGAGGATTCCATCAGTACACACCTATAAATAGTCTAACCAGGTCATCCCTTTAATAAGGAACATTTGTTTATAATATTTGCTGCATGGATATATTTACATTATCGTTGTTCTACAAGACACATTTTAATAATTATTCTAGGTCATAATTGTAAGAATTTCCACCTGTATCTGACTTGTTAAAACATCTTTCAAACTGAACACTTCTAAACATCTTTACTTGCTGCATTCTGTGTAAAGTTGTTCAGGAATGGAAACCTGGTTAAATAAGTAATCTTGTTAGTTTACTATAAACAGTTGCATATATGAAAATGTTCTCCTTTAAAATTATTCTATATAACCCTGCGGTCAGTATATTATAAATGGAATGTTGCCGTGTGTGCACATGCAGGATTGCTAGTTTGGTATCATTTAACTTATATGAAGGAACATCAAGGGGCACATTTACTAAAGTTGAACAGGTTTTTCAACTAGTAAATGCAGGAGAAACAGCCTTTATTTAACAATATCGCTGTTTTTAGCACCCAAAAGAATTCTCCACCCTCACGTTGGCGAAATCTCATTATTTCCTTTGGAGTTGCTCCTGTCATTTAGCCTAAGTCCAAAATATTTTCTCATTGAATGGGGACATCAATATCAATATCAATCTGTAGTAGAAGGAACACTAAAAGAAAAGTATTGCAAAGTTTGCCCTTGTTAACAGATCGATATGTACTGATAATTTATTTTGATGGCGAAACATTTTTATCGATCCTTTATAAATCAGGGAAATCGAAAAGTACAGGGAAACAAAAAATGACAGCGAAATGAGGCGAAATCAATACATATGGTCGAATTGGTCATAAAAAATATGCAATATGGGGGTGATTAATAGGTATTTATTTATAAACAGATGATCTGCAAATGCTAAACTGTAAATACCCGTTATATTTAACCAATCCAAGTTTCAGTATATATTATAAGGGAGCAATTAATCCTTTACTTATTAGAATTGCAAAGTACATTTTTTTTCTTATTACTTGTTTTGCCCTAGTTCCTAATAAATATTCACTGGGCATTTGCCAGACTACTGGAACAGGGGAAACGGCTGATTATACATAATTTAAAGATCTCACACTCCAGTGACAACTTTGGGGCACAGATTGTTAGTATCACAGGGCTGGATCTTTGTTAGTGGTGGCATAGTAACCCCCATGCATTAGGCTCGTTTTTCCAAGCTTAAACCATTGTCAGGCATTAGTTATTGAACTCTTCTTTGTAAATAGTAGCAGAAGTAGGCTTCTGTCTTCCACACAAGCAGCAATTAGAAAAGTAGAACTTGCACGCACACACTTAGGGCCAGATTCTCTAACCTCCGTACTCCTGCGGAAATGCCTTTGCAAAGGCATTTCCGCGAAATGCATGAGGCGCGCCGCTGAAATAGTTGCGGACGCACTTCAATGACAGGCGAACAAAGCAGACGCTCTGTTCACCTGTCATTGAAGTGCATGAAACACGTCCACGACTATTACAGCGGCGCGCCTCATGCACTTCGCGGAAATGCCTTCGCAAAGGCATTTCCGCAGGAGTACGGAGGTTAGAGAATCTGGCCCTTAGAGTAGGTATTCAACCTTTTAATAGATGATTAGTGCAGGTTACAGAATAAAGTTTCGGGGGTATAATCCACCCTTCGTCAGGGTGGACGAAGGGTGGATTAATACCCCTGAAAAATTGTTCTGTAACCTGCCCTAATGGTCTATTAAAAGGTTAAATACCTACTCTAAGTGTGTGCGTGCAAATTCTACTCTTCTAATTGCTACATCTACCCTGATGTCTGCCCCACATCCTGGAGTTTAGCACCACCACCAGAGGAGAAAATATTCTTTGATGTGCACTTCTACTAACCTATTTGTTCCACACAAGCAAGACATTAGTCTTTCTCTGCTAGATAGGACAAAGTGATGAAAGATATATAAACAGAACATTTCCACTTTCTTCTGCTTGTCACTGGCAGAACTTCGCACCATTCATACTAGAGACTTGGAGAACATTACTTCCCTCAGATCTGTGTATTACATTTCTAAGCCATATCCCAGCTTCCAATGGATTTAAGAAAAAAGAAAAAACTTCACACCTAAATTTTGAAAACAAGACCTCTTTCTCTCTTTTCCTTCTCTACAGTGTTGGCACAGGACAAATGATGCCAATTATTTTAGTATTATTCTGCAGATACTAAGCCTGGCACACTGATAAGAGCTTATACAAACACAGCATCTGATCCCTCCCTGCTTCCCCCCTTCTGATGTTCCTTTAAACAGGAAAAAAGCCCTCTCCACCCTGAACATGCTTTCATCCAAGGAACTCAGGGTCATAGATCAGCTTCCACCTTGAGAGAGAGAGTACAGGAAGAGGTAGGTTAAAACTCTCTCTTTACAAATGATTTGTAAGGGCTCTCATAGCTATTGAAAATGAAAAGTCTTAATGAAAGGGAAAATCAGAGATATCATAATATGCAAATCAGTAATGTTTCCTAATCCACATCCTAAAAAGTATTAAATGAGCATTAATCCCTCTGAATTTATATGCATAAATATATGTTTACATAGGTGGGAATTTCTCACCCTGGGAGTCAGGAAATGAATTGTTTTGGTTAGGAACACGATAAACCCAGTAATTAAGGTGGAGCTTGAAACAACACCTTTAATCATGTAGTTTATTGCAACAGACCCTCCTGAACCCACAGCAGTTAATTTCCAAACTCTGGGTAAGCAGTTCCCTGTTCTGCATGTTCATGCTGTGTTATCCATTTGTGTAACTGAAATAGTACATAAATATTATATACATTTTAGAAAACATCTTTATAAAGTGTGTAATATTTCATAGTTTAGTGTGTTGATTAGAATGTTCAGTGGAAAATGGAACCAAATGCGAGTGAATAGACCATGATGGTTCAAATATGCTGAAATAATTGGTGTAAAAGTCAAATTTTTTGTAAGACAGATTACAATGGGAATGTGTAACTGTATTACCAAGTCATAGTGCATTGTTACTAAAAGCTTACAATAGTAACGTTAATGTCAGTGTTTATATACATATATTATGAAGCTTGATCCTAATAGGTGTTTTATTGTCCTATTAAGAGGCAATGTACTGCTTTGAGCGAATAAAGTTTACATTAAGGCCCGGTTCATACTGGCGTATTGTGCGTAGCGTATTTTTTTAAAAAAGCACTGGCGAAAATACGCCACAAATAGATGCTAAAGAATCTCTATAGGGAACAATGCAAATGGAAGAAATGTAGACATATTTTCATTCCACTGAGAGCGTATTACGCTAGAATGCTACCTGCGACATTTCTAGCATAATATGCTCTCAATTGAATGCTAATGTGTCTGCTTTTCTTCCATTTGCATTGTTCTCTAGGGAGATTCTTTAGTGTTTATTCATGGCGTATTTTCGTCGGTGCTTTTTCTTTTTAAATATGTTGAGCACAATACACCAGTGTGAACCAGGCCTAAGTGTTTCTTGCTGAGGAAAGCAAGGTTAGGTAATTTCTTTAAGGTGATGTTCAGACTACTTATATGTAACATTGATTTTAAATGCTGGTAAAAGTGCGGCATTACACTGTATTTCACAACCCTGTACCTTAGAATAGAAAGCACCAGTGTACAGCCACATGCCGGATCATTGTATATAGTGTTAATGCTAGTCTGGTACTGGCCTAAAGGCTATTGCTCAGTAAAGGCAAGTGGTTCTGACAGATTCCTGATAATCTGGCCACTGGAAGGCACTATTTAAATGAAGTCTATGGGCCACATTCCCGAAGCTCTGAATGTCCCCTTTTGAATTCATCTCCGCTGAGGCGCACTGCTGAAATTGTTGCAGACGCACTTCATGCACTTGAAGAACAGGCGAGCAGAGTTTCTGTGAGCGGCAGACGAAACTCTGTTCGTTTGTTCTTGAAGAGCGTGAAGCGCGTCCGCGACAATTTCAGCGGCGCGCCTCATGCACTTTGCGGAAATGAATTTGAAAGGGCACATTTGGAGCTTTGGGAATGTGGCCCTATGAGAGACAGCTTTCATTTTAGTGGAACAGTTTGTCAGATTCTATTTTTTTTTAAATAATAATATGTATGTATGTATGTATAATTTTATTTATAAAGCGCCACAAATTTACGCAGCGCTGTACAATTTAAAAACGCAAATACAATGCTGGCATATGTATGAAAACTGCTGATTGTGCACTGCTGAACAATTTAAAATGCCTCTATTTAACATAACCAAACTACTTAGAATTTCAGTAATGTTCCCCCTTCTTTCATTTACATTTTAAGTAATGGAGAATTTTAGTTACTGTATAAATTCACAGGCTTTATGCTTTTATATATGCAGAACTTGCTGGGTTCCAGTTGTAGACTAGAGGTTTGCTAAGCTAAGGTATGAACACATGGTTGAAATCCTGAGGTTACTTTTAGGACCATCATTCATTTTAAAAGTAGGTACATCATTATTTATAATACAGTTACTGCTATTTTGGAATATACAAATCACATGCATCCAGCATTGTTAAAACTCCTCTCTTTTAAGAGGATCAGCTCTTGCTGGTATTGCTGTAGAAATCAATTTCTGAACTGCAGGGTTAAAGGCTTTTCTATAATCAGTGCTGTTAGCAGAGGTGGCAAGTACAGTAGAACAAACTGTGAGCTTTGTTGATGTTCATTTCTGGCATGAAATAAAACACTACAAATGCCCTGTGAGTTATTCAGCCAAAGGAGGGCTGCAGTGGCTGGAACATTGCGAAACAGAAATATATGGGGTAGAACTACTGTGGCTGCACATGAGTGAGCTGGGGGTGACTTTAGCCATTGTTTTGCAAACCATGGGATGCCATGGCTGCCAAACTTCTGTGAGTTGGAAGCAGAGTTTAGCAGCTAAAGAATCAGGGTAGAGTCACTTGCATGCTAAAGGCCAGACTACAAGTAATAAAATACTGCCATCCGTGGCCAATGACCCAACAATGGTAAGGAAAGACTGGACAAGTACAGTGTTCTTCTGTGGGGTGGCATGCAGGGGTTTTGCCCAACAAACCAAAAGAATCATGTCTTAGTTTACTTGGAGAGGCAAAAGCTAAGCTTGTTCAACAGCCCTCTCCTGACTCGGTCTACCACTGGGAATACAAATGTTTCAGTGTAAGTTTAACATCTAGTTTTCATTTTCATTAGCAAACCTTGATAAATATGCCCCATTGTTGTAAAGGAGATCATGGTTAGAGAGGTAGTGCAGGTAAAGTCAGATTCCTGTCAGGGCGTAGTATTGTGTACCAGCCACAAAAAGGATCCTATAGGCAGATAATAGACCCAGTGAATTAAGTGGTTGCCCCCATTGTTAGATACCATTCCTCTAAACCAGCGTTCCCCAACCTTTGCTGGATAGGGGACCATCCCCCTGCCAGCAAAGGCTTGACGGACCGTGAAGGCATGTTGCCGACCGCATGATGGTAATGTGCTTCCGGTGCATGCATCACCACCATGTGGGCCGGTACCAGGGGGCCTGAGGGCTGGTGGTTTGGGGCCCCTGCTCTAACCGTTAACTGGGAACTTCTCACTGAGAGTTCAACAACAAAGTTGTTGAAAAACAACTGTAATTATTGCATTATTCTGTAACTGTTTTATATTTTTTTAAAAACTGCTGGCACTCGAGTATCTAGGAGTTCTGCATCTAAGCAAATGGCACCACCTTCCCATTGTGTAAGCAGGAAAAAGCAAGTCATCCGTCATCAAGAAAGACAACACAGGAGGCATGTGAATTGTGGGTTCTTCCTTTTAAAGACTCCTAGGGGATTGTTTCAAGCAACTGTATTTAAAGGAGAACTAAAGCCTTAAAGATTTAGGATAGAAGTAAGATACCTTATGCATATGACTTATTGCACCAGCTTTAAGGTGCACCAGCTTAGCTACAGTGAAGACAGATGTCTGTAATTTGCCACTGGAACTAGAAATCTTTATTATCTTGGTAAGTCAGCTTTTTGGAACTGCATCCATGTACATGCTCAGCCTGTACTTCTTAAGAACTGGAGCAAAATAGGTTGAATAGAAAGTCAGGTTGCAGCAGTTAAAAAATTTGTTTGAGCCCAGATCACTGCACATTATTTGAACAAGTTTGAATTTGGAATATGAGCAAGAAAGCTCTGTCTGCAGAGTGTTGATATTACATAATTATTAGAAATTAAGTTTACCCACCCCATCCCAACTCTAGGGCTGGTTACTGCACATTAAAATATATGATGGACTGCAGTGGTTTCTATTAAGCTGAGATATGTAGAAAAAGCTAATGCCCTATCAGCCCTGCACCAAATATATAAAACCAAATCTATTTGATAGATATAATCTGAGTTTTAATCAGGAGCTTATAAGTGAACACCTACAGGAGTCAAGTGACAATGTCTTTAGCTTGGACTGAAATAGATAGAGCCTCTGAGCTGTCAAATTCATAGGCATAGATCACTAGTCTCACAGGGCTACTGTGCATTTGGGCATGCTTAAAGGAGAACTATAGTGCCGATATAACTGCCCACATACATATAAAACTCCTTTATACTAAGCCAATTGCTGACACAAATAGTTAAAAAAAA
>JAKJJM010084298.1:0-10037 GCA_021901965.1 Pipa carvalhoi
GGGGGGGGGGGGGGGGGGGGGGGGGGGGGGGGGGGGGGAGGAATATACACTAGGAGTCACTGTTGAGTAAAAATCATGGCTACAGAAATATGTATATCATAAAATTACAGAAGAAATGCTTATGTAAAATCACATTATTGTATATTTGTTCAGTTAACATGCTAGAACAAACAGTAAACAGATATTGTATATAAGGTGCTTCTCAGATCTGTGTGTATTTTACCATCACAGATTCAGTTATGTGACACCTCAAATGGAACGGTGTTATTTAACAGGGGGCTAAATGCCATCCAGCCTGTGACTAGCTGAAATGCAAATCGATTTCCTTTAAGTTGCCAAGGCCCTCTGTGTTGCACTGGGGAACTCCGGCAGCCCAGAGACCGCCCCCTCAGTCCTTTGACCTGGCACTACGTTGTCATAGTGATAGGTTTAGCTTGACTTACACATGTGCAGATTAAGTTTGTGTTGCAGAATGGGCAAATTCAGATGGGGGACATTTATAAGTACCTGCAGTGGCGCAGCTGTGCTTTTCTTAGTATTGAAGCTAAGAGCGCAGCAGGCTGTAGGGGAAGCCTTGCTGAAAGGGGTCATTTAACTAGTCACAAATGGGCTGGCATTTAGGATACCAGCCAGCCAGCTAGTGACTTTAGCTACCCTTAAAGGCGGCAAATTTTGCTTATTGAAAACATAAGGACAGAGTTTGTGGTTATAACAGAGGTTTGTGCCTTGCTTAAAATGGTACTCCTCCGGTACACCAAAAAGTCAACTAAAATTTATGTTGCCATTACCATTGAGAACATCTGACTTGTCCAAGTGTATACCTTCATTGGGAGAGGTCTACAATCGATCTTAAATGACCATCAGCCTTATTTAGACTAAAATTTTGCTGAACCTCTTTTCCCAGAATTCCTCCTGCCAGTCAGCTGACTTTAGATTTATGCCCAGTGTCTTCCAACCATGAGACTTCTGTACATTGCGCAATTTAAACGTCCATGTCACCTGATGTGTGAGTAGGCAGGCTTCTTTATTACATATTTCATGTATTATATTCAGAAATAAAGGTCATTTTAACCTTGTTGATTTGAACATTCTCAGTTCTCTTACTCCCTTTAATTTAAAGGGTGCACTCAGTTGTGGAGTCCACACAAGTAGCAATTATCCATACCAAATAAGATAGTGTAGTTCCTTCATAATATTTAGTTTTTGTTTTAATTCCCTCATGACTTCCGGTATCATTGCCAGCCAATGATGGTTTAAACCCCAAAATATGAAGGGGCCCCTGAGGAAACCAAATATTAGAAGTGTAACAAATGAAGAAAAAGAAACTGGCAACACACAATCCCAGATGCAAGAGCTGAAGAATGTGTCATATTAAGAAATCTGTGGTAAATAAGGCAAGGAGAAGCCCTTTCCCCCAGTTATGCACCAGGCCCCAGGGTTTACTAGTTACACCACTGAATAGGACTATTCATATTTCCTGCTGTGTAGGTCACTCTGACAATATTCCATCTGAATAATAATGCTAATCATTTTAGCACGTGTAATGGTGCAATCAATGTCTTGCTTGTTTAACCAGTGGTTCATTTAATACCTTTTATCTTGCTAAAATCTTTGCTTTTTTTTTTTTTTTAACCAATAACGAAACAAACGACAGGCACAGATAAAATTTGAATATGGACCTTACAATAAAAAGCAGCAAAAATAGACGGCGCGTGATCTACAACTGGATACAAAGAAATGTGTTAAGACCTGTACAAAGGGACTGTACAAATGACATATACATTTATATACAGAAACTCCATTTTCCCCTCAGAGTCATTAGTTCAAATTCCTAATTTGTCAGTAGCAAATTTTTATGTAAAAAAAAAAAAAGTTCTATAAAAAAAAGCAAGATTTTCTTCTCCTTTCCATGTCAGATAATGGAATAAAAATAAAAAAAACAAGAATAAAGTTCACTCAAAAGTGCAAACACTGCGAGATCCATCTGTGACTCTACGACTGCGCAGATGCGATACCGCTCTTCTTCTCATTTGCTTGTGCTATTCGTAGATTTTACTACACAAGGCGACCTACTGGACAAGAAGGTATAACAAACATTAGTATTAGTTTACAAACAGACACAGTGTACAGCAGTGGGAATTTGCACTCAGCACCACTATAGTTCCATCTATCTGCCATGCTCCCTTAAAGGGTCAGTAAAACACCAGCCTGACAGGCATTCTAATGCCAGAATTTCAGTTCTAAATGAGTTTAATAGTGTATCACGGGCCTTACTTTTTAAAAATATTTGCCCTCCATTCATCATTAAATCTTATCATTATTGGAGCCTGCACCCCCTTCCTTCGCTGAGCCCCAAGCATCGCATTACTGTCCCCCTACTAGAGCCAATCACACAAGCGCACTAACACCCAACCTGGTGATATTTTTCCTCTGTAAGCAGAGATAACAGTTCAGGCTTTGCAGACGTTCATACGGTCCCCAAAGAATAAGTGTGGCTGAAACCAGCAGACTAGTTGCCTCTGTTCCACCATCCATCTTCACTATCTGGACTTATTGTAAAATAATCACAGTTCAACCTTAAAGTTATTGGTCTGTGCTGACTTTCATTTTTTTCACAAGCTGATCAGGCCTTCATTTTAATATCACATCAGCCACCGTTCCATATCATACATTACTAGTGTGAAACACAGTGGCATAACTACAAGCCAGTGGGTCCCTATGCAAAATTTGGAATGTGCCTTCTTGCCTGAGCAAAGTCCCTAAATATCTTCTTAATCCCACTTCCTCTGTGTAGTAATGTCCTTTAGCTTCTGTACATAGGGTTATTTGCTGACTATGTAATCGTGCAGTTTTTGTCTGTTCTTTGAAGATACAATTGTTGTATTGGAATCATGCAGAATAGCTACAGATTGCTTAACCACAAGAAGCACTGTTATGGTACCTCTATATGAAGCATACTCTACTAACTATATATGTGGGGGTTATAAATTATGGAATGCTCACTTACTGAAGGGATTAGGACCAGGCCTCTTTCCAGGAGGGAAACTACCAGCATTGGTACCTACAAAGAGATTGATACACACATTAGTATTATCAGCATTATACTGTGTATACCTATATGTAGTTATGCAGTGTCAGATAATAATTGCACTAGCCAATCTGGGGCTCCCCAATTCACCTTGAACCTTCAGCTATCAATAGTTATAGGCAAAATATGGCTGGTGTATGTATGCCTGGAAAGCTTGCAAGTGTGTATTTAGTACTCAGTGATTTCCAGTAATAGTCTACACTAATGTTCTACTTCAGCCACTGAATGTCGTTGAGATGCCAGTAGTAGTAGTCTAGTTTGAAGATTACTGCAGTAGTCTACACCAATGATCTTCAAAATGTGGTTCGACAGTTGTTTGCTTACACACAACATAACAACAATGTTAACCCATAATTCTCCGGCAATTCCTCAGCTGTGAGTGTATATGGGAAAGGGTGGAGTTGGGGATAGTTTCTTTGTTTTGAAGGATCTAATGGTCCCCACACTGGGCATATTTACCCTGAGTCCTGGCAAGTTGTGTGGTTTGTACACAACGTCAGGGAATCCAGTACTGAATGTAGATCTTCAATGTCAACAAATAAATGGACTGGATTAAAGTTCTCTTTAACAGCACTGACAGGGTAGAGTTGAATAATCTATGTAAAGTAACTGCATGACAATTAAATAGGAACTTCAAATTTAGTTCTTTAGTCAAGTATTTATTATTTTAATATTTATTTAAAACAAAAACATTTTCCAATATTGTCATGAAATTATTTTCCCATGCTCAGTAGAACACCTGCTGTGACTGTTATAATCAGATTTCAAAATAGGAGAACATTTCAGGGGTTACTCAAATAACCCAAATAAGTTCACTACACTTTATACCAATTTGCCCACTGTATAATGTCGTCATTTGCACATATTCACTATTTAGCATATTCATAGTAAATTCATTATAAATAGGCATATTGGGGCAATTGAAGCAAAGCGACGGGTCTGCTAAAGAAGGCAATGCTACCATAACTATCTATTTCTAGATTAAATATTACATACTGGTAATATGAATAAATTATCATAAGAAACAGCAACACTGCCATTTTGTAACCAGTATTTTTGTTTTTATATTCATATCAAGAGCAGTTACAAGCCTTGGAGAGTTGTCACTGCAACCCATGATAAATACCTCAATGGTCATTAATTTGCAGGGCCTAGAGGGGAAGTGCAGTGTAAATATGCTTGTAAAATAACGGAGATAATTCACCACATGGCACAAAATAATGATCCCTGCTGATAATGCCAATTTGGCAAAGTTCCTATTTGTGCCAAATTTCTGCATCTATGGGACAATTCACATCTTTCTCTTTTGACAGCAGCAAGTGGAGCATTTCCTTGAATAATAAATCTAAATAAAAGTTTCCTATTCCACAGAGTCAGCTGCACCATGTGTAACATTCTTTAACTTTTACTCTCTGGCTAAATAATTTGGAGTAGGAAATTGCAGAATGTTAATAACTCAGAAAATGGTAGCAGAAAACTTACCCCAAAATAACACAAATATAGTAAAAAATGTTTGATTTGGCTTATAAAATGAAGATGTAAAAGACTAAAGAACATATTTTTCCTATAGTGAAGTAAAGACCTTTACCTACATCGGACCTGTTAGTGAACATTTACAAGGAGTAGAGATGTAAGTCATGTAATATATATCTATAGTTCCAATGTGTAATAAGAGACAACACCTTTTCCACTTTTACGCATAAATGTTTTTTTGGCAATTACAAAAGAAAAAGGCAGTTAGAAAACTTCCCACTAGATGGCAGTCAATGAACATGCATAGAACAGTTGACTGCAAATATACACACATAGGGCGAATTTTATTAAAATCGAAAATGCCATTTACGATATAAATAATTCGAAAATGGCATTTTTGATTTTGGAAAATCGGAATTCCGAGTTCTTATTCGGAATTCCGAATTTATCAAAAATTCGAAATTTCTCATTTCCTTACCCTCTAGTAAATGTAACGAGCGGTGCTTCTATGCGAGCACCGCTCGTTACATTAGGCTGCTCAATGCAGCAGCCGCTGGGGAGACTCATCTCTCCCAGCACTTCCTGGTTGACGTTATCCAATCAGGAACCGCTGACATCATGGATGATGTCAGTGGTGCTAAATTCAATTGGCAGCGCTCAGCCAATTGAATTGGCCACCGCTGATGTCGTTCGTGACGTCAGCCGCTCCTGATTGGCTAAGGCGAACCAGGAAGCGTTGGAGAGAGATGAGTCTCCCCGGCGGCTGCTGCATTGAGCAGCCTAATGTAACGAGCGGTGCTCGCATCGAAGCAGCACTCGTTACATTTACTAGAGGGTATGGAAATTCAAAATTTTGAATTTTTTTCGGAATTCCGAATAAGAATTCGGATTTCCATAATCGAAAATGCCATTTTCGAGTTTAATAAATTTCGCCCATAGAAGCATTTTTACTAAGACCAATTCGACCAATTTTTATTTCCCTGTACTTTTCGATTTTCCTGATTTACAACAAATCGATAAAAATGTTTCCTCATTGAAATGAATCATTATCGATAAATATGGATCTGTTAACGAGGGAAAAGTTGCAATGCTTTTCTATGAGGGTTCCTTCCATTACAGGTCGATATCAATATCTCTTTTTCAATGAGAAAATATTTTGAACTTGGGCTAAATGACAGGACCATCTCCATAGGGAATAATGCGTTTATGCCAGCCTGAGGGTGGAAAATTCTTTTGGGGGATAAAAATGGTTTTTGAACAGTTTAGTAAATAGGAGAAAACAGCAATATCATTAAATATAGACTGTTTCTCCTGAATTTACTAGTCAAAAAAGCCTGTTTGATTGTTTAAATGTTCCCTATAGTGTAGATTCTGTCTTTCAAATAGGCCCATTTGCATTTTTTGGTTTAAAGTGCTACTAACCACACAACTCATAGCACTATTAGCGTTACGCTGCCAATGTAAGTTAAATGGCGCTACAGTCCATTACTTTACTTTCACAGACAATGTAACACTATTAGTGCCATGAGCAATGCAGGGTCCATTCTCTAGTAAGTGACACTCTAATGATAAAATACAGATTCCTTCTGCCTCTGGGACATCCACCATAGAAACTGCCCTGGCAATATTCCTGTAGTTTCATGTGAAAATCTGACCTGAGGATTTTCACCATTTTAGCATTAACTTTTAATGGTGTCCATCAGAACTGGCCACTTGCACCTCACAGAATACACAAATTCACTGACCAATTCAAAAGCTGGGAATTGCGAAACGGTTTATTTCTGTAATCGGCATTCATGTGCATGTATACCTGGTTCCTTCCGCACTCCTAGGCAGCCTTTAAGTTCTGGAAATGAGATAGCCTTGTCCTTGTTGAGGTCGCAGTAGTCAGTGAAACGCCGGGCACATTTCTTGGGTTTGGCTTTCTTTTTAACGTATCTCTTGAAGGGCTTCATCTCCCGTTTATTAATGTCCTCACTGCCATTGCTGTCCAACTGGCTAAAATACCAAAGGATCACTCGTTCCTCCAGTGTGTGGTTGGGATCTGGCTCTGAGAATCTGTAAACATATTACATTTATTTTCCTGTGATGGGTCTACAAACTTCAAAACCATTTCATCAGCACAGTAACCAATAGCAGCCACAGCAGGGAGCTTTAATAAGGCAACTGCAATGAATGCAGCTCTCTGATTGGTTGATATTATTCACTGCGCTACATTTGTCTTACTAGACTACTACATTAGTAAATGATCCCCACAGGATTTCTGCTTGCTTTGAGAATTTCCACTGACTTCTGACAGGTACACTGAATAAAACTGAATAACAGATACCAGAAACTGCCAGTCTGCTTCTGAACAGAAGAAATGCTAGGGGATTATTGACTATATTCTGAATAGTCACATAATGGTCTGAATTCTCGTCTATTCACTGCTTCCCAGTATTCGCGTATTGAGTAAACTCTGCGATGTGGCAAAGACTTAGGGAGCTCTTCACGTCAATTTGCGTGTGCGTGCAAAGGTTACTCACCTTTTGACCAAACGGCAGAGTTTGTCGAAGTGGCGAATAAATATAGGCGTACTACTCTGAATTCACCTGTTTGACTTCACCAGATCAGAGTGGCGAATTAAGGGTGATTATTGTCACTTTAGAATGAATAAAGACTGCGACCAAGTGACAACATGTTCTAGGGACTAAGTAACATAGAAACAGATGTATTATTCACTTATATACAGATAGTGGCATACGGTGAGGATGACGTCACTGCAGTTTAATGGTTGAAGGTGCATCACTTTGCATTCTGCTGCTATTCAACTGACTACGCTGCATTGGTTGCCGTACACTTGTTTACCAAGTCTATTCTTCGCTTAGGAAAAAAAAAATAAGGAAAAGCAAATTCCCGACTTCCCCTGTGTAGCATCACGAATTGATATAAAGTGAATTGGACCGGCGCATTTGTACTATAGCCAATCAGCCCCCTAGTGATTAATATATAGATTTATTGTGCAGTTAGTGATTACCCCAAACAGGAACACTAGGTGGAGACAACGTGCCATCTGCATCTATAATTCCCTTTTAAGCAGCTATTAAATGGAATTGATCATCTTGGGAGATGTTAGTGTAGGATAATGTAAATATTAGGTATTTCATTTTCTAAAAATTGGTTTATGTGTAAGAGTATTATGCATTATGTATAATGGACATAGAGGTCAAGGCCGACGAAGAACTCATTGGCTGGAAACCATCAAACAGGATACTAATCTGACATTCGCTGATATAAAAGAAGCTGTGCATGATCGACAAGGATGGAGAACGTTGATCCAACGAGTGACCGAGAATCGATTGTGATTGAACGGATAAGAAGTATTATGCCATGTGTTCTATAGAGATAATGTGATAAGGTTATGTAGTGACTCCATCTAGTGGAGTACATATTTATTGCATTCAAGAAATATATGTTTATGAATATGTTAATATGGGTGAGGACCAGGGCAGGGACAAGGTTTCATGGCACCCTAGGCCTATGAAATCTTGTCCCATCCCCATTTTTTATCTATTAAAAGAGGAGGTGGGCGCTATCCTGCTGGGCGCCTCCCCCTCCTCCCCAGCCCTGGCTCACTTCTCAAGCACTCTCTCTCCTATGCTCCTTGAGCATGTCACTTACTGTGCCCCATTCCTTCCCCAACCCTGGCTCACCTCAGCACACTTCAGCTCTGCTGTAGCGCAGCACTTTCTCCTGTGCTCCCTGACCATGTTACTTCCTGTGAGAGGGTCACAGGAAGTGACATGCTCGGGGAGCGCAGGGGAGAGAGAGTGCTGTGCTACAGCAGAGCTAAAGTGTGCAGAAGTGAGCCAGGGCTGGAGAAGGGAGGGGGTGCAGGAATGACATGCACAGGGGAGAGAGAGCTGTGATACTGCAGAAGAGCTGAGGTGAGCAGAGCCTGGAGAAGGGAGGGGGACGCCCAGCGATTGCCTATACTGCCTACCCCAAGGCCCGGCCCTACAGATTAGCATTTTTTTTTTTATTATTCATAAAAATGTGAAAGACTAGAAATCAGTAAAATAAATACAAAGCTAATTTTATCAGTGGTAATATAATATATACAGACCATGGAGACATATGAATCACAATTTAACCTTGATTTAGTTTGTACCTTTCACCTTAAGATCCTTGTGAGCACTATAGAGTGCAACCATTCTACTAGCTGACATGCACAAGCACATTATTTTAGATTACACAGCGGTAAGGGGAATTACAAGGTTTGCTCATAGTGAGTTCCTCAGACCTTAGCCTTGCACCAATCGAACACCATATATGTTTTCACAATATTTAAAGTCATTTGTAAATTATACAGGCTGCATTTTGTCTGTTAAGTGAATTAGAAACCAAACAACCAGTGTTTAAAACAATAGCTAAAAGGGATCTCATGCGTAGTTGGTTAGATTCTGCAAAATTCGGTAGGGGGGGGCGGGTACTATGTGACGATCGACATCACACACATACCCAGGAAGTAACCTGCAATGGGGGAGGTATTCATCTCCCGATCCTGAGATAAAAGATTATCTAGCAGCACTTCACTTAGTGTACTGCTGCTGAAAACAATCAGCTAGGGTTTTTTTTTTTAAACCAATGTTCTCCTTTAAAGATTATTACAATTTCCCAATCTTTTCCATGGTATAAATTGCAAGCAAACCTTAGCAAATGTTGTGTTATTGAATACAATTATTGAATACAATTAACACTTTAAAATAAGAAAATGTTGCAGTTGGAGATGGCATGCTACCAAACCTACTTGGGCTGCTAATCGGAGAGATCACCTAAGGAATTCAGGAGGTAATAACCGAAAACTGAATATAAATAACAGTAAATAAGAAAAATGATTGTTTTGGGATAACTTTTGAAATAACAAAACACAGCTTTAGTCTTTACTTCCCCAGCAGAAAGGCAAGCAACTAGTAAAAGCCAAAAAAAACCCCAACTAATCAGCCCAAACAGCACACAGTATACATTTACAAACAAAGAGCCAGCAAGGAAATCGACATCCAGCTGTCCTTGGGATCCCGCACCACCACCCTGCACCAGGGATTGAGAGGCATCTGCTGCTGACATAAGGGTAGTCAGGAATAACTTCGGCTAATAAAGGGTTAATTCTGACTCCCTGACCCTACCCCTTAGTCAGGGGTTAGTACCCTAGAGAAGGTCAGTCACTGATCCCCTTATTTACACACAACCAACCTACCATGATAGGGTAGTGGCCCTAAACTAAATAAAATATTAAAGGCCCCTTTTACTACATAAAGTTCCCCAAACTTAACCAGGGTTGGGGGCCCTAAAATAAATTTAAATAGTACCTCCTTTACGAGACACCCTACTTTCATGTGGGGTGTGGGTTCTGAGATTTTTGTAAGCCAAACCTGTAAAAAAAAATCAATATTATGGGGGTCAGAATAGACCCCCCCCCCCCCCCCCCCCCCCCCGC
>JAKJJM010084371.1:0-10364 GCA_021901965.1 Pipa carvalhoi
GCTGTACAATTCAGCAATACAAATATAATACAGACATGGGAAAAGTGCATTACACAATACAAGTATAATATCAAAAGGATACATCACTTTAAGTGCCGGGTTGTGGTTGACACAGAGGTTGGAGGTCCCTGCCCCATAGAGCTTACAATCTAAATGGATTGCATTAGTTGCATTAGTGAAATTAAATAATAATAGATATGTTATAGAAAATAGAATTTTCTTATTGTGCTTTTTTAGCCTAATGCTTTATTTCTTAAAGGGAACTAAATCAATCTTACTGCGTGAGTCTAATAGCTGAGCGCACCAATCAGTGACTCATATTTTCTGCCAAACTGACAGCAAAGTTGTTTTGGTTCCATGTAGGGATAAACGTTTAATATCACAATAAAATAAAGAAAAAAAAAGGGGGGGTAAGAAAAATATATATTGTTGTAGCTGTTAACAAACAATATTCGTCTGGTAAAACGACCTTATGTTTGCTGAAATATCTTTACAATGGAAGAGAGGTGGAAGGGGGGGGTGTGTACTCCAGAATTAGGTGCAAGAATAAGGCAATAGCTTCAGGGAGTGCTGACCTTGATTAATACTTCTGAATCTTGACCCTAATGACCCCTTTTTTGCATAAAGCTTTGGTGAGCGGAAACAAGAGTTTAGCTAAAACGCTAAGGAAATAAAGGTCTCGGTAATTGTGAGCAAGGTTTTTTAGTTATTTAAAGCGTTTGATAATCCTCAGGAGGGGGAAAAAACTATTCAAAATGTACAAAAATGTAAATAATTGAAATCTAATATATTTATGTCTTCTGACCCGTTTAGAGTGCTCGCTGTAGGGAGAAAACGAGAGACAAAAAAGGTCACTATAGACTCTCCTCAAAAGGGAAAGGTAAATGGGAGCCTAGTGACTGCAGAAAAGTGTAAACATTCTAATTACCAGCTGTAATAAGCGAAAAGCATACAGGGGAATCAATTTCTAGTGACAATTGTTTACTGAGTTCTAATTAAACACAGCAACCAATCAACAGCTAGCATTCATTGCTGCATGGGAGTTATAATCATCAAAGTCAACACCTGATTGTTTGCTTTATATTACAAGTTCTCAGTAAACATTTGCTTTGATACATTGTCCTGATTGTTCCTTACAGTAGATATCCACCTGAAAATACCTAACATCCCTCAAGCTTGGATCATTCCAGTTTCGCTTATTTAAAGCCTCGCTATACACTCATTACTTAAACGATCAGTCTAGTCTCCAAAAGTTATTTTCCCATCTAATTACCATTTTTAATTAAATTATTTTTCCGGTATAAATTATTTCCTTATTTTCAGTGATTTTTTCCATTTACAGACACATTTATTTTACAAAAGTCCCTTCCTCTCTTATCTACTTCCTCTTCAGCTTTGGAATTCTGAGATTAAGGGCCTCATTGTCCAAAGGGTGAATTGACCTGTCGCATCACCAAAATAGACATGAATATACTTATTACTGTTAACTAAGTGGAGAATACACTTGTCAAACAAGTAGACAGCGGCGATCGCTGTCACATGCATACTGTGGCGTAGTCGGGCGGATAGAAGTAGGATGAGAAGTCATGCGGAGTGCGGAAAATTCGAAAAGTGAAGGGCAGTGATGTCAGTCTCACCATATCCCACTAACTGTATTCTGTGTATATTCTATTTCTATGTCACCTTGTCCCTAGGTCATGATGTCACTTAGTCGCAGTTGATATTGTCACTTTTAAATGAATAGTCGCCTTATGCAACACCGGAGCCCTATTATCAACCTCCCAATTCGCCAGTCTGATCTGGCGGAGTCAAACAGGTGAAATTGGAGCGCTGCGCCTTGTGGAATTCGCTCCTTCAACAGATCCCGTCACTTGCTGAATAGCTGAATTGCATGCACACGTAAAGTGACGTCAAAGGGTCTGTGATTGTCGTAAGTGTCCGAATTGGTAGCGAATTCGCCACGTTACAGACTTTGTTAAAAAAGCGGGGTGGGAGAAGTTGCAAAAAGACGCGAATTCGGGTCTTTAAACAACTGTTCACACTTTAATAAATAACCCCCAGAGAGAGAAACCAAGAAATATAATTAAAGATCATGAAATAATAATTCATTGGAGAGGTATATCTTTTTTTTTAACATAGAGGGGGGTGGTTATAATGACCACTATGTCCTCTCCAATTGATTTTGCAGTTAATTTCAATTTCTCTGTACGTTTTTGATTCCGCTTATTAATAGGTCGATAAAAAGCTGTTATAAATTTTCAGCTTTTTGACTTCTATGATGGTCCGTCAGGTTGCGCATCTAGTCAAACACTGACGCATGCCCTTTTTGCCATGGTGCAATATTGCCTGTCTTACCACTGCGATGCCAAATCCTTGTTTATATCCCTTATAAAAATAACTATGTTTTTTTTTTTTTCTCAAAGTAAATATATTGGGACGTTTTAGAGAGATTACAAAAAATAAATACGTGAAACTAGCCAAAATGAGTTCTTGGGACCAAAATCAACAGAAGAAGGAAAAAAAAAATGGAATTTAAAAAAGGAGCGTAACTTTTTTTTTTTTTTTAGTAAAAAAAAGGGAAATTAGATTGTTAAAGTTTATTCCTGCAGTTTTTTTATACCTCAAAAGGAAAGGTTCATATAACGTATCCAAAGTGATTTTTTTGTTCCCCATTCAAAGTTTAGGTCCCAAGACTGCCAATTAAACAATCCCATAAATCTTCTATTATAGGTAGTAAAAGCTAATTTTAGATTTCCTGCATCGTGCAGTGTTTCGGATGATTGCTACCAGTTGCCAAGTGTTTTAACCTGTCAGGGGACAGTAATCCTTTAGAGAGTGCTCTGCACATTCCCATATGTTGGGGCCAGAATACCGGTGAACTTTAACCTCTTGCTTTTGAATCCCTTGTAACAAAGATCTGTAACCTCGGGGTCTTTATCAACTGGGGTTTCTTTCCACAACCCGATATCGCGCAAGGTTAATGGACGCCGGACTAAACTGCGTGTAATTGTATCGGAAACTAGATAGCAAGCTCCTGTGTCTTGTGTGTGGGTGTGTGAGGGAAACTAGATTGTAAGCTCCGCAGAGGCAGAGACTGAATTGAATGGTTAATCTCTGTGGGGAGCAGAGGTTGGTATTAGAGATATACTAATATGCACAGTAAATACATACAGGGGAATTCATCAACAGGGGAAATTATTTACAGAGTAAATCCAAAGCAACCAAACAGTAAACCATAGCAACCAATCAGAGTTTAGCTTTCATTATTATTATTATTATAGCTCCCTTATACCAGGGATGGTAACAGCTGATTGGTTGCTATTGGTTAGTAAACCTCTATAAAGATGAATTCTCCTCTTAGAATCTCCCTGCAGAGCTAAAATATCATTGGCCCATAAGCTCGTCATTTCTCGCATATTTTTTCAGTTTTTGCAGGTACAATTGCTTGGGATTGTCCTTGGATGGAATTTATCAAGCATTGCTAAAGAAATGAAGAAATTGCCCTTTATTTGCTATTTTTGATACATTTTACTACATTTGTACATTTTGTAAAACTGTCACAGAATGGTCCAAAAGTAGTAAAATGTAGCCAATCCCAAAAAAATTGGGATAAAACCTTGTAGTGTCACTCGTGGGGTAATGGAACCAGGCCAGCAGTAGAATAGGTGAAGGACTTTTGGACCATTCTGTGACAGTTTTACAATGGGATTTCTGGTCTGCAGTGGATTTCATTTTCACTGAAAGTGAACAGTTTTTATTCTGCGCATTTAAGCCTTTTATATTGTAAGTATCCATCATGGAATAAAACTTTTTGGCACGTCTACATTTACAGTATTACACTATTGTGCCCTTTCTTTCTGTTTGTCCTACGTTATGAACCTAGCATAGAGGTCCATCTACAGGTTGGCACCCAGGATCCTTCACATAGGACACTCGATATAAACGCTGACACGACTCATCTGTCTGGTGAGTTTGTCCGCTAAAGGGGGTATAAACCCCCTCCCTATCCACTCAATAATCACGAAGTCACATTTCTACACGTTTATTACTATTGTCCTTTTGGTGAGTGCATTCACTTTGGGGGGTTCGATTATCTCCCCCCCACACTTGTCACTTCACTTTTTATTTTTGAGTATTTAACGATAATGCACTAGGGGTTTTCCCTATTTTTCTTTATTTTTGCGCTTCCCTACAGCCTCTGGAATCAGAAGCTTTCCTCATCGTTTTTTTCGTTTTGGGACTGAAGAGACAGACGGTCCCTCTCAGGGTTTAGCGCATTGTACTTTTATTATTTCAAACATTTTGGACCTCTGTTTTTATCATATTTCCTAATTTATCATTCCATTTATTTTGGCGCTACATTTCGCTTGTGTTTTAGACTTTGTCTATACATATATTTCTTCCACAGAAATGGAGTAGATCAGGGGTCCCCAAATGCCGGACCGAGGACCACTACCGGTCCACGGGCTCCTCGGCACTGGACCACCTGATAGTGATGTGCACACATGTAGCGCGTCACCGTCATGTGACTATCAGTGCGTATTGGCCCCGCCCACCCTCAAATCGGTCCATCAAACCTTTTCAGGGTCGGAGAACCAGCCCCCGATCCAGAAAAGGCTGGAGATCGCTGGATTAGATGACAGATGGCAAATATTGCATAAAATGCGTATTAAATGAAGTGCTCATCTGTGCATCTTTATATTTATACATATCTGGCTAAAACCCTTCATAATGGAATAAATAGATGAGTACGGTATAAACATCTAGCGGACAGCGCAGTAAACATTCAGTGACAATAAACAAGCTTCTTATGCCAAAAAAATATTTTGTCATTAAAATCACAACTCTGTTTACATTTTGCTAATTCAAATAAATGAATATTGAACATGAGAGAGCCATATGGTAATCGGCTGTGGCTCAGTAAAACGAACATATGTCCTTTCTATCCACATTTACATCCCATCCAGGGTTTTATTATTTTTTCCCAAATAATTTCTGCGTTTGTGCATTTATCAACGGTTCACTTTAAAGAAATCAGCTCGCTAAAATAAAGGCTGAAATGTATGAAAATGGAATTTTTTACTTTACTTTTCTAATTTTAACTTTTTTTCACTTTTAATCAAAATTATTTGCCGCTTCTTTTTCAAACGTACTTGGTGGGTTTTTCTACTAGTTTTTGGAGCCTGATATGGTCTATTTTCTCCAGGATTCCATTTTTTTCCTTGGCAACTTTTTTTATATTCTCCTGAAATTTTTTTCTTAAGAAACATTTTTTTTGTTGATAAATAGTTGAGGAATCAATAAAATTGGTAAAAATAAGGAGGCAGACTTTTCACCCTCCTATGTTAAAAATTTGTAGTTTTACCAGTAACAGCTTTGTTATTTGTATATATGTATAATTTTATTTATCAAAAAGTATCGAAAAAGGCTGAATTTGGCCTGTTTGACTTTTAGAAATTTCGCCCATAGTCTTAAAGGGTTCACAAAAATTTGCATAATCCATGCAGGATGAGGGAATTGGTCTAGGAACCAAACTACCAATAAAATGCTCATCTCTACTTGCAAGTGATCGAGGGGCATATTTAACAGTTTGAAGTAAATTCACCAAGCTGTGTGACAATTCACCCACTTCATAGCATTGACAACTTTGCATATTTACTAAATTGCATATTCACTTGGTGATTTGGCAGATGGTCCCATACTGATTTCTGTGTGTTGTCAAGGGAATAGAAGCACTGGCATATTAATGCAAATTAATTCTAAATAGCTGGATAGAGGCAAAGTGATGTCATATTTATATAGATCGGATTAAAGGGAACAATGCCGCCATAACTAGTTTTTTTTTCTACGTGAATGACATAAAAATTACAATGTGTTCAATTTAGCTCAGGAACGAGCGGCATTCTATTACCTTTGACCCAAAGTGGCATGTAAGTATTTGTTTGGCATAAATGATTAAATTAGGTGAGAATTCACCACATCGCAGGAAATATTGATCTTTGATGAATATGCAGAGTTGGCAAATTCTTGAATTCCGGGAATTTCGTGAATTTATGTTACAGTTCCCATTTTGATAAATATATCCCCAAGAGCAGTCTTAAAGAAATGATTTAGTCCAGTGGTCCCCAACCTTTTCTGGATCGGGGACCAGTTCATGGAGCAGCGTAAAAGAAGAGCCGGGGACCAATGCGGCAGTCTAGTGCTGAGCAGACCGCGGACCGATAGTGGTCCGTGGCCCAGCATTTGGGGACCCTTGATTTAGTCCCCAACAGTTATTTAGTTGTCTGTTTGTCACCGTTGAATAAATTACTTTTGCCGTATATATTATTTCCTAATTTCCATCTTTTTCAATTTACAACCAGTTTCTTATTGAAGCTCATTCAATCCCTCGTCTACTTCCTCCTCAGCAGTTCAGTTTAGAATCTTAAACCAGGGAATTCACTGACTGGCTTTGGAAATTCGACTAACGAATCAGAAACATGCAGGTGTTTCATCTCATGGAGTTTCCGCCCACCTGCTTCTTTCTGATTCATCAATTTCAGCATTCTCGAGCCTGGGGGTCAATTCAGCGTCATGAGATTCCAAATAGATGAAGAGGAAGTAAGAGGAAACAGGTCTTCTATAGGAAAGCATCTATAAATACAAAAAAAAATGTAAAAAAAAGACGATAATTTAAAATTATGATATTGCTAAAGTAATTTATGTAACAGATGGAGTTAGATGGGCAAATGGAGACGGAACTGTTTCTTTAAATAACCATTCTCATAGAAAGTGGGTATTGTCTTCCCTCTTCTCCTTTAATGGTTGCTGGAAAATGTAATTCATTTTGGGTTTGTGAAGTCATTTGGTATTGATTTAAATATGTATTTATTCCTTTTAACAACTTTGTATTAATTAATACATTAACATAATTTTGAAGTTTAACTTGGATTTTTTTCATTTATCAATATTCATCCCGCAGGAACAATAAATAAGTCTTTCCTCCCACAAACTGTTATTGCTAAACATAGACATTTTCAAAATTACTCATCTGGTGTTTGTCCAACACTCTAAAAACTAAACACTTAAGGTCAGAAATCAAAGTGTTGTAAAGTATGACTTATATCCTGTGAATCTGTCCACCAAATAACACATCATCCATCTTTCTATTTTTGTATATGTTTCATTTTTATGTGTAGGACTTCTAACTGTAAATTTAAAGAAGCAATATTTTACAGAAAATAACCCCCAAGTGTAATCAATCATAAAGACGTTTAAAGTAGGACTTTGATAAGGCTATAAATGAAGTCAAAGTTTGTGACCAGTTGTCCTGATTAGAATGTGCAGTATTCCTGCAGCTGATTGGATAGTCACGGTGCAATCAAATGAGTGCTTGTTCACCCCACAGGGACACTAGGGGAAGGAGATAACCATTGATAAAAAAAATAACTTTATAAATTAGAACTAACAGAAAACAGAAATAAGGTAAAAAAATAAGGTTGAAACGCAGCATGGTTCAAAGAATCTGCCCCACAGAATTAAAGGCAAAAATGTAGATGTTAATTTTAAAAAGTTTTCAAAAAATGCAGTTACAGTTTGATATAAATACTAGAAAGGACCCCCCACATCAATAAGCTTTTTCTGTGGCAGACTCAATATTAAAAACCATTTCAAACTTCCAACAAAGCATCCATTACTTACTTCATCTTACGCATGTCTTTGTATTATTTAGCAACTCAGGCAATTTGTCTCAGCCAGAGAACCATGACTAAGCCACGTTCCAAAGAAAACGCTGCCAGTTAAACTATACCCGTCCAACCAATAAAACGTAACCAAGATTTTTTTTGCAGAAATAACCTTTATTTAGACAACATTTTTCAAATACACAACCTGATCCACGTATGTCGCTTGTCCAAATCCTATCTGAGCAGCTGTCTAGTTTATCGGCAAACGCAATGGGGCGTATTCATGATGAAAGTCTGAACAGTTGCGTAAAGTTCACAAATATTATCAACTCTTTCCTAATCAATTAATTGATTTCATTATAGCTCTGATTTTTTTTTTTTTCAAATCCTTTCAAGTATTCGTGGTCACAATGTGAAGAATGATCCCTTATTGAAAAATTGGAGCAGTCATATTACTGAGTCTCAGCGTATAAACAGCATCGGGGGCGGTGGTCCCGGGAAATGGGGTTAAGGATTAGGGGGTCATTCCGGTAGGTCCGAATTTTCCATCCCGAATTCACTTATAGCGAACTCCCATTATAAAGTCGCGACCGCGACAATTTTCCCATTATAAAATCGTGACTGTGACAAAAAAATTGTCGCAATCGTGACTTTATAATGGGAGTTCGCTATAAATGAATTCGGGTGGAAAATTCAGACCTACCAGAATGACCCCCTAAGTGTGGAAAGGATATGCCCTAAGGAAATAGGGAATCAATATGGAGTTATGCATGGGCCAACACAGGGCTTGGGGTCCCTGCTTGGCAGTTAGTTGTGATATCGAGCCAGTGGTAGGCGGCCGTTAGGAGGTGCAGTTGTTATAATTTAATAGGAGCTTCTGGGACCATCTGCCAAGGTGTGTTATAAGCTGTAATTTCCAATGTTAAGGAATTGTTAATAAACGCTGTGGCCTTTTCAACTCAAAGAATGGTGAGAGTGTTGTTTATTCTGTCACTAGCTTAAGAGTTTAAGAAGGTTGAGTCTCATAGGACTGTTCATCAAACCTTCATCAGTCTGGCTTTCCCCACTCGGTGAGATAGACAGATGCCAGAAATCTTTCCTTCCTTGAAATTTTTTATCTCTTCTGTTTGTTTCCAGTTTTCCAGCTCCCCGGGTATCTGCGAGCAAATAATGTAGACAGATTGGTTCAAATTGCAAAATATAAAGAAAGTTTGAACATTGTCTCTCTGAACAGACTCATTTCGATGATTTCTTCAGCTAAGCCCTGGGGACCCAGATGGACCATTAATACATTTTAAGCAAACTTGCTTATGGAAAGCTCTCACACACGCATTCGATGTAGAAATAGATTTATATCCAAAAATGAACACTAAGGGCCAAAGCCTAGAAAGCCTTGGTCATCCATTATCTTAATAAAAATAATAATTATGCTAATTATAGGACAGTACATTTGCTGTTATGGGTTCCTTGGAGTTATTATTCTTTAAAATAATTCTTAGATATAAATATTTATGCATATGAATGGTTTGTTTGCCTTTCTGCATGGCCCTAGCCTTTCTTTTATCCAACTGAACCAGTGGTTGGAGGAAAGGTTTCTGGAATCGCAGCTGTAACCGTACACTCGAATCTGAGCTCAAATCATCCGCATAACATTAACTTTGGCTGGAGTCCTAGACTTGGGAATTTCTCAACTTCTAATTGGTGAAGTTTTGCTTTTATAAAGGAATAATTTACATAGGTTAGACCTCCAGGGTCAGCGCTACGATGCCGGTAAAAAAGTTTTACGTTCATGGTTAGAAATGTTTTGTTGGATGTTTGTCCGAAAACTGCGCCGAAATCAGCCGTTTTCACCAAAGCGATTAAATAACATCAATGACTGTTCTAGTTAAAATAAAGGTTTAGCTTTTTTTATAGTGTTGCATAATTGTTTTTATTGCAGAGAATGGGGTCTTTACCCATCTATGTGTGTTCTTGAATGTGAGTAGGAGTAGTTATACTGGTTCTCTGCCAAGTTACAGATGGAGCAGGGGACGGTCTTCAGATTTCTGCAGTGAGCTAAATGCAGAATCTGCGCTATTCATGGTTTCTGAGATAAGGGAAGTCACAAAACAATAGGATTCTTAGGCCGAAATTTATAAAGCTTTATTTTTATCGATGTTAAAACATGGGTCCCTATTGAAAAATATTGATCGATACTTGTTATTGATGGGAAAGTGCCATTATTCCAGCGACAGATAAGTATCGATGTTCTTCGATCGGGACCCATTTTTTAACAACGATAAAAGTCGAAATCAAGCTTTATTACTTTCACCCTTATTGTTCTGTCAATTCCCTTGTCTCAGAGGCTGCAAGCAATGCTGATTCTGCATCTAGCCCATCTCAGAAATCTGAAGATTGTCCCCCCTGCTCCATCTGTATTTAATAAATTGAAAACTTTAATCACAGATTCTAACTCAGGGGTGGGCAAAGTTTTCTTGTATGGGGCCAGTTTAATCATTTTCAATCATGTGGTGGGCTGTTAACATACCCAACATGGTGAACCCTACCTTTCACCATAGTGCGCTGCCCCACAGCACCCCCCATTCCCCATACTGCGCTGCCCCACAGCACCCCCCATTCCGCATACTGCGCTGCCCCCACAATCCCCCCTCCCACACTGCTCTGACCGCACCACAACCCCCAATTCCCCATACTGCGCTG
>JAKJJM010084373.1:0-10744 GCA_021901965.1 Pipa carvalhoi
GCAGCATTTCCTATAATCCGGTAATCACCCTATATAGTGCGCCTTATAGTCCGGTGCGCCTTATATATGAACCAAGATGCCTTAACAGGCATTTTTTGCAGGTGCGCCTTAGAGTCCGGTGCGCCTTATAGTCCGAAAAATACGGTATATGTACTAAAGAGAAAAAAGACAACTATTTTCTGTATGTTCTTGCATATTCTTACTATTTAGAAATGAGCAGAAAAGGTGAGCCACTTTCTGCCTGGTCTGCATTATCATTATCTTAAAAGAATAATGTTAGAACTGCGTCAAGCTATTGTATGAGCTACACAGCAAACAGGGTTCATGAAAATATGACCAATAGTTGATTTTTTTTATGCAAGTGCATTGCAGACATTAATGAATGTATAGAAATTATGCAGTTAATGAAAGCAGTTTGGAGAATGGAGTGCTCCTTATACTATGAACTATATAAGCTGTAAGATAAAATGCAAAAGGATGTATATTCTACTGCTCAAATCTAGAAATTGTTTAAATGGTTGCAGGTACACTGCAATAAGGGCAGTTAATAACATTTTAGAGAGAAGTCTTTTACCAAAGGTTTATTAAATGCATACTCTAAAACACTATATTTATTAATATGTAAATTAAGTTATATGGATAATTGTTGAAAAATATATATTTTAAAGTGACACTAAAATCAACAGAGGATATTAATAAAAACCAGTTCAACCTTTTTGATTTGTTTTGCTGTGTTTCACTGTTTTTTCAGGGTTAATTTTCACTTTGCTGTACTTTTTGATTCCATTGATTTATATAGGATTGTAAACAATTTTGCATTAAAAAAAAAATCATTGAAAAATATCGATCAGTTGAAAGCGGCATACCTTGCAGTAATTTCCAGTTACACTCACCTTTAATTTCAGATCGATATCCCTTTTGATGGGAAAACTTTTACAACTTTGGCTAAGAATGGTTTACACCAGCTTGAGGCAGGCAGACACTTTTAGGCTATATAATTTGCTTTAAATAGTTTTTTAAATAGACTTTAATGGCGAAACTGTATAAAAAAAGGCCATTTTTCTAGAGTTAATTACTTGAAAAGGCTTTTGACTTTAAGTATTGTATTTCTAAGGCTAGGTTCAAGGCAGTGCATCATACGTTCATGTGATAAAAAAAAAGACGTGCCGCTCTGCCCTATGGAACTTACCTTGTTCCGGCCACATAAGCGTATTACGCTCAGCGCAAGCTTGCACGTGCGAATGCTAGCTGTCACATTTTTGCTAGTGTACGGCCGGAGCAAGGTAAGTTCTATTCGCAGCACTGCGTATTTAGTCTAGGTTTCACGAGCGTATGATGCGCTGCGCTTCATATGCTCATGTGAACCCAGCCTTAGAAATAACCCCCAAAGACTTTCTTACAACGTAATCCCTAGCAAGCCTGTCTTGTATTACAAATTCCTATAAGCATATTTGGGATTAGCTGTGCTTTATTTTTTTGAAAACTTTGCCCTTATTTACACTTGGAGGATCCATTCAGTTGGTCAGGATTTTTCCAATAGATTGCCAGTCTGCCTATGTCTTTTGTGACCTGATGAATAACTAAAGTTAAAATATTTTACTGGTTATAATAATGGCTATTTGCAATAAATACTATCACACATTCCTAAAATTTATTAGCACTCTTAGCAGTTTTTAAAACTGTTTTAGAAAAGAGTATTCTCTTTTAATTTTTTGTCTCTTTTCTTTAAAAGGGTTTTATTAATTTTAGTTTAAAAAGAAACAACAATGCATCATGGAAATGGACAAACTTCAACACCTCGACAGCTGCAGAGGTCCAGGTCATTCACAGGCAATGAAGGGGAAGAAACACCTATGCAGTCAAGTTTACCACAGTCACCTGCTCCATCGTTTACACCCACAGTCAGTTCTCCTGCACCCCAGTCCCCAAGTTACCAAATACAACAGTTAATAATGAGCAGAAATCCAGTGGCTGGTCAGAATGTAAATATCACTCTTCAAAATGTAGGACCTGTGGTGGCAGGAAACCAGCAGATTACCCTGACCCCACTGCCAATCCCCAATCCTGCTTCTCCTGGATTTCCATTTAGCTCTCAGCCAAGGAGATTTGAGCATGGATCTCCCTCTTATATCCAGGTTACTTCGCCAATGTCTCAACAGGTTCAGACACAGAGCCCTACACAACCCAGTGCTGTACCAATTCAGACATTACAGAGTGTTCGTACTGGAACAGCAGGTGCTAGTTTAAGCATGTGCAGTCAAAGTCCCACACGTGGATTTGTTGATGGTAGTGTAATTGTGAGACAAATTAATTTAAGTCCATCAAATGGAGGGCACTTTGTTTTTCAAGAAGGGTCTGGTATTGCACAAATTGCACAGGGAACCACTGCACAAGTACAACTTCCAACAGGAGCAGCACAGGCCAGCATGCGTGAACGCAGGCTTTCACAGCCTCATTCTCAAACAGGTGGCACTATTCATCATCTTGGTCCTCAAAGTCCTGTAGCAAGTGGAGCTAACATGCAGACCTTAACTACTCCTAGTCACATAACAACAACAAATTTACCACCACAAATAAGTAGCATAATTCAGGGTCAGCTCATTCAACAACAGCAAGTGCTCCATGGTCAACAACTGGGAAGGACTATCAGTTTTGAGAGGACTTCTGGGGGAATGATAGCTGGAGTTGCAGGAGCTTCTTTTGGGATTACATCTCCACCCACTCCAACAAGTCCATCCCGTGCTACTGGGCCCCAGGGACTTTCTAATCTTCCTCTTACCACAACAGTGAGCACTACTCTTAAAAAGCAAAGTAAGAAACTGGAAGACATTCCTCCTGCTACACAAGAAGATGCTCGAATGAGGAAGCAGTGCTTAGAGCATCACCACAAAAACATGAAACTTTTAAAGGAGAATTTTAAGGATTATTTGATAGAGCTTTTCTTCCTACAACACTTTCAGGGCAACATGATGGATTTTCTGGCATTTAAGAAGAAACCCACTCTGGGACTTCAGGGCTATCTTCGACAGAATGACTTAGATCTAGAAGAGGAAGAGGAAGAAGAGCAGTCAGAGGTTATTAATGATGAGGTAAGATATTTATTATTGTAAAATGTGCAAATTGTAGGAGAATGTTGAATATAAAACATTTACATGCATAATTTTACACTGATTCGTTATGTTATTTATGGATACTTGACAGTTTGTCATATAAATAGTTATAGGCAGTTTGCTTAAAGCAACTGGTGTTGATAATCATGTCTCTGGAATTACTGCCTCTTTTTTCACAGCCTCATACACTAAATTAACAAATGTATTTTACAGAGTACAAATTATCACAATATGTATGTTTTTACAGGCTAAGCTTCAAAGGAGCACTTTAAATTAAGTCCGTATTTAAATTTTAAAGGAACAGTTTAGTCACCAACAGTTATTTGCTCTATTTGGTACTGTTAAATAAAAGCTTTTTGAAGTATAAATTATTTATTTCAATCCTTCACAATTTAGGGCCAGTTTGGTACTGAAGCTCCTTCCCTCTCTCAGCTACTTCCTCTTCAGCGGTTCAGTTTGGAATCTTAAGTTAAACAATTAATTGACAGGCTTGATAATTCCAAATGTAGTGTAGTTAACTCAGAACAAACAATTGTTAAAGAAAGGACTGAAACATTGACTTTCTTTTTATATGGATTTAGTCTCTCTCTCTCATGCCCAGTATCAGCATGCTATTGCTACTGACAGCATACACCATTAGCTGTACTGTTGTAACTGCCGATGGTACTTCATTAACTATTAATTTTTACCATTATGACCGTGCCGAAAGAATGTTGCATCCATCCAACTAGGAATAAATACACAAAAACACTGTGTGCCATTACACAGGAGGCACAATTAATTGCTTTGCTCACATAAAAGACTAAGTATATTAGTAAACATTTTTGTTATGCATTTACAACATACATTACTTTTTATTTATTGGGCTGGACTGTTCCTTTAATATCTTCCATAATCTGCACAGTCTTTCTGAATTGCATTATTATCCAAATATTCTAGAGAGCAAACCTAACAGTTAGAATGTAATAAGTTTCACAAATACTTGCAGCCATTTAGTATGTTTGCATGTCTGCTGTAGGTGTTGAATGGTGCAGTTTAGAGAGGGAGTTTGACTTCATTGGAATTCCCGGTAACTTTATTTTGGGCCTCATTCTCAAAAGGGTGAATTCACCTGTCAAATTCCTTGCTAAAATTCAAATCGCTTCACCAAAATAGATGCAAATTCACTTCTCACTATTGACTAAGTGGAGAATACACTTGTCGAGCAGGTGGAAAGCAGCAATCACTGTTAAATACGTAGTGTGGCATAGTCAGAAGTAGGATGAGAAGTCATGCAGAGTGACGCGAATTCGACCAGTGAAGGGCAGTGACGTCAGTCTCACACTGCCCAACTAATTGTATTCTTTGAATATTATATCCATTTCTTTGTTACCCTGTCCATGGGTCATGTTGTCATTTAGTCGCCATTGTCACTTTTGAATGGTCAACTTGCGCAACACTAGAGCCCTGCCATCAACCCCCTAATTCGCCAGTCGGATGTGGCAAAGTCAAACAGGCAAATTCACAGCAGTTCACCTAGTCGCATTTGCTCCTTCAACACACTCCTCCACTTAGTCAATAGTAGAAGTACCTGTGCATTTGCATGCAAAGAGATGCAAAGTGCTTCATAAGTTTGAGACTATCGTAGAAGCCTGAATTGTTCGCGTATTCGCCACTTTGCAGAATTTAGTCAATAAGTGAACATGGGGAAGTGGCGAATAGATGTGAATTCATAGCTATTTGCGAGTATTTGGACTTTTGAAAATGAGGCCCTCATTTGCAGACATTTCAGCATAGGATATATGAAGCTGAGATGTGGTGAACAGACTTTAAAATAAAATGATTAAAAATTTACAGAAATCACTGTTATCATGTTTCTTATTTCGTGTTACTAATTGTTACACAGCGGTGTCTGGATCACCATGAACTGACACAGGAATTAATATATGTAACACCCTTTATAAAGGTCATGTGACTGGAATATGGACCTATCATTGAATATTAGGTCTGATTAAATGTACAAATGTTTTTTTTCACTAGGGTTGAATGTGCCTGCTTAGACTTCACAAATAGATTGGTTACAGGGTCTCATATTTTGTCTAAACCTTAGAAAATTGTATTTAAATGGTTACTTTGCCATGGACAGTTAACAGTTTATCAAATGGAAGGTAAAAGCAAAATAATTGCAGATTATTTAGGTTAAGTGGATATGTTTGCCACAAATTACTCTCTTGATTTTATTCAATTAAGGCCACTAAATGAAGGTTTATATGGCATTATCTATTATTTCTTTTTTGTCAGTTTTGGTCTGTCATTTATACAGTTCATGAAAAAAATGCAGGTATGTATTTCTGGTCATAATGGATTACTTTCTCAATTAAAGTACAAATCCATTGCCCTAGCAGTTAAATCCTAATCCTATCAGGTATGAAATTACCTGTGTGCCTTCTTGTTTTACATAGTGAAGAGACCTTCTCCAGGAGAAACTTATCCTGTTATCTCTAGTTAAAACCCCAAACATGACCTATAAAATTATTTGGCTTTATTTGTTGTTATAAACCCCAGTGTAGTACAGTCCTTGATTAGCTTCTCCTATCCATGCAAAGGTATGACAAATTTCTTCATATAGTTCTTATTAAACATTTTTTAAGGAAACATGGTAACAAACCCACCATGACCTTATCCTAAAATCATTTAAAAGAACTGTAAATGCTAACCCTAAATTCCTTCGCCTTAATTTGAACTCTACCCCTCCACTCATTTTGCAGAAAACTAAACTCCATGCACAAAACACTTTTATGTTATTTGCATTGCCCTGCTTCAGTTTAGAACTGCTGAAGGATGAAAATTTGAATGAAATACTACCTAATTTCTTGTAATGTGATGTATAAGAGCTTTCTTTATTGCGTAGTTCTAAATAAATTGCTTTGAATATTGTGATAATAAAATCTAGACATGATGGGCTTCAGTGAATCAAAACTCTTAAAACACTTTTTTCATGAACATTTTATGCAGTAGGACACAGGAATTATTTATAGAACAATTCATAACTTCCAAAAAAAAATAGATTTTTAAAAAAATTTTACAGTCATGTGTGACCTGTGCAATAGGAAAAAAGGGATTGTGTTTTATAGCCAGGTACCACAGCTGCAAATAATGTTTGAGATGAACCTATTAAAGGATATAATTCATATATTAATTATATTATGGCCTTATATTCTAAACATAATTTCTTAATTGTTTGTTTATTTCAAAGAAGTATGATCAAAATACCGTAATTAATTTTTTATAGATAGCAATTTATTGACACAGTGGCTTTCATTTGCATCATACAATGTTTGGAAAAGTGTTTTGTCCCTTTTCAAAAAAGTAACACAGAACACCAATTGAATGTAACATTATAAAACACCAGTTACCTTTTAAGTAGTGCTGAAGGATTTCTTTTGTTTAGGCAGAGGAACACACTTTTCCTAATGAGTGGTGCTGCAGCTAATAATTTGCGGCCAACTAAGGTTTTCTGCTAAAGAAGTGGATTGTGTAATGTTTGCAAATGTATGTTTTCCCTTATATGGTGCAGTTTCTGATATTTTCACATTGATAATTTTCAGATTTAAGGTAAGCTATGTAGCAGCTAAAAAGAAGCAAGTTGCACACAAATTTACTGTCTGTTTAAGGTAAAATAAATTAAAGCACAATCTTATTACTAAATGGAATATATTTCCTGTTTTGCTCTCATGTTGTAAAACTGTTATTTGAACTTCCCAGGTCTTTTAGCACAAGTAGGGTATACAAATGAAAGTTTCTGTGACTCAATATGAGCTTTTAGTTTAAGTGTCTTCACCTTTCTTTTTCCTTCTATTTTCTGTCTTTCCCTTTCTTGCCCACTTCTTGCTAATGCAGTCCACCTCAACCCTTCCCTGGAAATTTCCTTTGGTACAAGGGTTGTATGGTGAGAAGTTTGCTCCTGCATCCATTGCTTACTGTGTCAAGGGCTCCTCTGAATGAATCTGTCTGTCATGCCAATTTGCCTTGATTTAGATGTGGACCATTGGCAACTCTTGATACCAGCTTGGGTGGGAATAAACAATCTGGTATCAAGTGCTCTTTAATGTACTGGTGTTTCGGAACAGGACTTCTCAAATGCAAAATTCCTCTTTCTGATGCTTTTATAAGCATCTTAAAATCTGCAACAGACTACATCAAAATAAATTCCAAACATACTAAATTGCAGATTTTTTACCATATTGTATTTCTGATTATTCAAATCGAATCAAACATTTGGTCATGGGATTAAATGCAAAAAAAGACAAATCAAAATGAAAGTGATTTTGCCTCTTCTTGAAATATTTTCTCTCAGGTAAAGATTGTGACAGGAAAAGATGGGCAGACTGGTACTCCTGTTGCTATAGCAACCCAGCTTCCTCCTAATGTTTCTGCTGCTTTTTCATCTCAGCAGCAGCCATTCCAGGTACCTTTTTGATGGTTCTAAAATGTGGCCTCATCTCAGATTTGATTTTTCCATCCATCTTATTTTTATGAACAGATATTTTATCTGTAATTTCATTTTTAAAGGCCATCATCCTCTCATTTAACTCCTTCACCCCGAGAGAGACTCTTTGGTGGTGGACAGCTAAAATATTTATACACTTTTAAGATCCTGTATGGAAGGTGCGACACAGCTAAAATATTTTTCCATGTGACTGCCACCATACTCAGGGGTGAAAGGGCCCAGATAGATGTTTTCAGATCATTGAAATGCATGAGCCAAAATTTGTGCTGATTTGACTCTGAGCAGCTTATGTGAATCCTGCATTTGTCTTCTATATTTTTTGTTTTACACTTCTTTTTGCCAGGCATTCCTTTTTGTTTTCACTCATTCCAAAGACTGAAGACTAACTACCATTCTAAATAATACTGACCTGCATTTAGCTTTTGTCTTATGTCCATATGGGAATAAAGTAGGCTTTTCTATAGTTGGAACTTGTATGAATATTTGTACATTATTATTTAGAATTCAACAGCAAGCATTTAAAGCAAGAAATATTATATCTTTAATACATTTTGAACATGATAAATGTTTTTAAGCAAAGAAAAATGAAAGAACATTTCTGAAAAAAAAATGAATTGGGTTTATTATTTAGTATCAGCAAATGGCTGAAATTAGGGAATAGTTGTGATTAGCTTAACTTAGAGCTTATTATTGCCTGTATTTTCCCTAATGACCACTTTTTCTTATGTTAAATTTTCTGCTGGTGCAAAATATATTTATTTTATAGGAGTTTATAAAAGTATTTTTTTTTTTTGGCTCCAATTAATAAACAAAAATACTTACGGCAAAATTTACGAAGGTCAAAAAGTAGTTTTTCAACTTCACCCATTTTTCGCCTGAACATACTTTTCGATTCTTTTGCCTATTTTTCGCTCGATTTTCATGCGAAAAAATACTTTTCGACCTTATGCTTACACTCTCTATGAGTGAAATTTACTATCTATCTATATATTGGAATGTTTGATGATAAAGGAATGCAGTCATCACATTATTACTCCATTTAAATAGAATGTTGTTATTTTAAGATAATACATACAATTTACATGCAAATATCTTTTAAAAGTCCTGTGGTTAAATCTCATCTCCCTCAATTAGACTTCAGTTATATCTTATCAGATAGTCACCAATATTTATTACTCCAGCTAACTGTAACTATTGGTTCAATTCTTTTTATACCTCCCATAAGCGGTGCCCTAACCACACATCTTTTGCATTAGCCATTCTACAGATTATTTCAGGTAACACAAATAGCCTTCAGTCCCTCTTACCATACTGCTGCCCCCACCCTCCTTTACCATAATGATCTGCCCCACACCCCCGTTCCTATACTGTGCTGCCCCCTTGCCCATACTGTGCAGTACCTGCCTTCTTTCCTATATTGTGCCGTCTCCCTTTCCTATACTGTGCTGCCCCCTTGCCCATACTGTGCAGTACCAGCCTTCTTTCCTATATTGTGCTGTCCCCCTTTCTTATACTTTGCTGCCCCTTTGCCCATACTGTGCAGTACCAACCTTCTTTCCTATATCATGCTGTTCCCCTTTCCTATACTGTGCTGCCCTCCCTTTTCCATGTAGCACTGCTCTCTGACCATAACAGATGCTGTTAAGTAGGCAATGAGCTCAAACAGTGCTTTTTCCAGCTATATCATGGAAAGAAAAGGGCATACGCTCCGCATAATACAGAAGCTGGGGAGGGAAGTGCCCTGGACTGCTGTACAGAGCCCACAAAATGGTACTGTCCTGCAGAAACCGGAACACTTGGGAAGTCTGTATGATAACTATATATTATTTACTTATTTTAGTTTAAAATCAATATTATACAGAAGACACAACTCTCTAATTTGCTAATCATGGCCAAATAACTGACAGTTTTACCATGCTGTAAAAGAAATGATGAAACATTCTGGCAAATGCATAGAAATTGCAACCTGAATATGTTTTGGAGGAAAAAAAATTACATTTTTCATACATACAAATAGTCAACATAATTTATTATTACTATTAGTAAAGCCAAGTTATTCCTGTAGGATCATTTTTTATTAAAGAGATATTCACACATAGATATGAAGATAATTCTTCTTAACCAGTGCCCAGCAAAATATTTCAATACTATTCTCTAAAAGATCCTAAACTTTCAAAATAATTTTTTTAAAAGGGCACTGTAAGTTGTATTGTGATATTTTAATATTTAGCCAAACAAACATTTATCAATAGCCAATCAGGAGCAGCTGACGTTACGGATGACGTCAGCAGCGGCCAAATCAATTGGCTAAGTGCTGCCATGTGATTTGGGGGGAGAGATGAGTCTCCCCAGCGGCTGCTGTATTCAGCAGCTTAATGTAACGAGAGGCGCTCGCATGGTAGCGCCGCTCGTTACATTTAAGAGAAGAAAGGAGACATTCGGAATTTCGAGTTAAAAACTCGAAATTTCGAATGAAAAACTCGAAATTCCTAAATCGAAAATGCCATTTTCGATTTTAATAAATTTCGCCCTAAGAAACTAAAAACGATAGATTGGATTCATAAATATTTAGTAGAGAAGTCAACCGAAGAGTTTGTCTTAACATTTTATCATTTTATTATGTGATGCCTTCAAAAAAATTTAATTTACAACACTTTTAAAGAAAATAAAGCACCCAAGCACAAAAACTGTTCAAAAACCCATAGAATGGTCTCTAGTATATGTTATTAGACTTCCTATAGAATTTAATCAGAAAGTTACAGTTTCATCAAAGTGCAAATTGTCGATGCAAAAATATGTCGCAAGTAGGCAGTTTGCCAACATTGCATATACGGCAAAGAGTGTTATATACAGCGATGTAGCAAATTCTCCCACAGTTCACAAAATTACACAAGCTATGTATTACACATTACTTCAGCATCTATTGTTGGTGCAAATCATGGCCGATTAGGGTATTCCTTAGGTGTCGAAATGCTGGCATCTGTACAGGAATGAATATGTGAATTTGACTTTGCCACCAACAAAGAGGCTAATTGAAAGGCTTAAAGTGCACCTGTCACCTCAAAAACAGTAATTCTAATTTAGATTGTACTACAGAAATAAACGTTTTTGTAATATAGAAGTATTTTTAAAAATGTACCTTTGA